>QJSC01018489.1:228904-311546 GCA_003697955.1 Calidris pygmaea | reverse complement strand
GTCCCTAGATTGAGGTGATAGGGCTCCAGGCTGAGGTGATAGTGTCCCAAACTGAGGTGACGGTCCCTAGATTGAGGTAATAGAGCTCCAGGCTGAGGTGATGATCCCTAGACTGTAGTGATAGGGCTCCAGGCTGAGGTGACAGTGCCCCAAGCTGAGGTTGACAGTCCCTAGATGGAGGTAATAGAGCTACAGGCTGAGGTGGTGGAGTCGTATGCTGAGGTGATGGTGCCTTGGGTTGAGATGATGGGGCTCCAGGCTGAGGTGATAATGCCCCGAGTTGAGGTGATGGTCCCTAGATTGAGGTACAGGCCTCCAGGTTCAGGTGGTGGGGTCATATGCTGAGGTGATGGTGCCTCGGGTTGAGGTGATGGGGCTCCAGGCTGAGGTGATAGTGCCCCAAGATAAGGTGATGGTCCCTAGATTGATGTGATGAGGCTCCAGGGTGAGGTGATGGTGCCCTGGGTTGAGATGCTGGGGCCCCATCCTGATGTAATAGTGCCCCAAGTCGAGGTGATGGTCCCTAGATTGAGGTATAGGGCTCCAGGTTGAGGTGGTGGGGTCATGTGCTGAGGTGATGGCACCTCAAGTTGAGGTGACGGGGCTATATGTTGAGGTGATTGATAGAGGCCCAAGCTGAGGTGATGGGGGTCCAGGCTGAAGTGGTGGGGTTCCAGGTTGAGGTGGTGGGTTCATATGCTGAGGTGATGGGGCTTTGTGTTGAGGTGTTGGGCCCACATGCTGAAGTGATGGTGCCTCAGATTGAGAAGATAGTGCCTCAGGCTGAAGTGACAGTGACCCACCTTGAGGTGATGGTGCTCCACGTTAAGGCAATAGGACCCCAGGTCAAGGCAATGACCCCCACATTATAGTGGCAGAGCTGCAGCACCAAGCGACGTATCTGACCAAATCTTTGGGGTTGGATCAGGCCTTTTGCCCAAGTGAACCTGATCTCAGGACCCTTGAATCTCACTATGATTATTGCAGAAATGTGGATGAAGCCTTCAGGCAGAGTTTCATTACTTCTAGCACTGGTGAGGTAAGTGGTGACAGCCTACTAGCCATCTGCCACCGGGAAGTGGTAGTGTCCTGTGTAAGGGTGGGAAAGGTTCCAGCTCTTTAGAAGGGTTCAGTTGCAATATCAGACCTTGGCATTTCTTTAATAATAGTAATGTTACTTTTTAACAAAGTAGGGAGAGAATTATGTGGAAGGAAAGGCTTCCAGATTACTGATCCAAACCAAAAATTCAACTTTACTTTGGCCCCATTGTTCACCATGCAAAAGCTTTAATGACATGACCACACATGTTTTTTCGGAGCATACTGAATTTTGTGTTGAATTGGGGCTGTGCAGCCAAGACAACACATGCACATACACACACAGAGGCACATATGTATGTATATGTATGTGTGTGTGTACACACATATTTTTAAATATATGTAGTGAATGTGTCAGAACATGACAAGAAAAGAAAGAAAATCTCTTGATTAAGACAACTGAACTTCCCTATGTTCACCAGAGTCTACTCCTACTTGTGCGACAAAAGTGCTTAATGGAGGTTCTGCACGTTATGTAAAATAACTTTTCATACTTGGTCATGTGTTTCATTCTTGTTTTTCTAGAACCTTACTCCCTGTTGAAATGTTGAATAATCACAACTGCAGCTAAAAATCAATGGCAGCCGCATTTGGAAAACATCAAGTGCTACAAACTGCTGAGCACTCAGATTTTCTTAGGTACCTCACAATGGACAATAAATGGCTGCTTTTGTCCTTTTTTTTTTTTCCTGTGTGTCAGGTTCCTATCTGCAAATAGGCAAAATACAATACCATTGTCTCAAAAAGGCATAGTGAAAAATGAAATCAGTTAATATTAGTGTAACTTAAATATTTTCTAGACATGTGGGCAACAAAATGAATAGTTATCTTCTGAGAGCACTTCAACTAATTTTCAGGAAAGGAGGAACGGGGCCTACTTGGAAAGATAGAATATGATCATGTAATTAAAGTAGATATTGTTATATCTTTATGAATGACATTCTTGTAAGGAAAAAAAAAAAACTATGTACGTAGGAGTTGTAATATATAAACATTGAGGTAAAGTTTTATCAAACTATGCCTGCTTTTACAGAGACAGTTTACATGGTTTCCACTGAAATGTGTCTGCATTTTATGTTTTCAATCAAGTCCAAAGCATTTTGCAGGCAAAGTTTTAAAAGGCAAAAACGGTTGGCAATTTTAAGCCTCTTCATTCTACAAGCCTTTGAGGAACAATCACAATCATTTTCTTGAGTTTCTTGAAAGGTGTCAAATAAGATTTATACTGAGAAGTGTAACAGACAATCTCCTCTTGCTCTATTAGCTAGGGTTCATGAAATCAACAGCATCTGCTACCCAGTCAATTTCTTTTCTGTCCCTCCTGTGGTTGTTTCTAACAGTGTTAGTTATCACTTTTTCATACCACCAGGTTTAAAAGTTCACAAGAACTTCTGGGTTTTGTGTCCAAGAGGCTTTTAGGGATTTCTATAAACTCTTAACATGACTGTAACTACAATGTAGCACCCCAGCTGTAGGTAGCTAGGGTCCGGCCGCCGGACCCTAGCTACCTACACCCAGCTTTACAAAAAAGCATGAAATTCATTCATAGTTGTAAGTATGCTAAAAATACAAACTATGTATGCACTTTACACACCTCTTTTTATCTATAATGTACATTTCTATTTTAATTAAGAAGTGGTAAACTGCTAACCTTCATAGCAATGTCATCTGAGCCAGAAAGACTCATAAACCAGAAAGTAAATGTGGAAAAGCCTTTAGGAAAGTATTCATTTTGAGCTTGTCTGAACATTTTAAAGGTGCAAATTTAATGAGATTTAAAGTTTGCAGTACTAAGAAGGTGAAAGTTGCAAAATTGTCGCTAAAGGCAGACGTAAAAATGCGTTCAGACCAGTGGGGCTTCATCTAGGTTACGTTATAAACAGGTAAATTACACTCCTAACTCAAAGGAAAAAAGTGAAGGTGCTGATTCTTCCCCCAATTCAGGTGTCGTTTCTGTTTTAAACCGATATTAAAAGAGTCTTATCTTTGTAGGAAATATATTTGCTGTAATGCTTGAATGAAGTAGAGTTTGAACCTCTTATCTCATAAACTAGTTCCATGATGAGTAAATAGTTACAGAAGAATAAAATAACCCCCAGTTCAGAGAACTGACCTCTGAAGTCCTTTTGTCTTGGACAGAAAAGTAATTTTTAAAGTACAAAAGGGGAAGTTCAAATAACACTGAGGTAAACTTGAAAATTGCTGTTGACTTCAGCGGAGCTACGATGTCGTCTAGAACATTAGGGACTGTACCTCAGGTTGAAAAGTCACAGAATCTCATTAAAAGCTACAAGAAAAACAATCAAATCTCCCTCTAGCTCTATGGATACACACTTGAGTTGATTCAGACATATCTAATTCAGGGTATGATGTGTAAATCCCAGCTAAAATTGGTGGGATTACTCATTCAGACAAGAACTGTTTTTGTGCGTAAGCACTGCAGGACTGAACTGTGCTTGCAGGTAGGTTTATGTTTTTTTTATCTTCCTCTCCACTTCTGAGAATTAATACTCTAATAAGAAAATAATCTCTGTTTGCACAGGGCTAACAACGTTACATGCTCTGCTTCAGGGTAATTTAAAAATTCAATTCCCTTAAGTAGTTTTGACAGAGGCTCAGGCAGTTTCCTGAATGCATTTGCAGTAGAAGGCCTCTACAAACTCCACCTGGTTTCTTGTGAGGGTCCTTATTAAGATCCTGGAATAGATCTTGAACTCAGTCCAAAGCCCTGTATTTTCTGAAATCTTTGAGGAATAAAGCGTGTGCTGGGAGATTGACCTTTGCTTTTTGTTTTCTACCTGATGAGAAAAAAATAACTTTATAGGCAACCTTCTGGCATGTTGGGCCTTATCCAAAAGCTTTCAGACTCTGCAAGAATTTCCCTGTTGGTCTTAAGGATCAGACGTATTGAAAGAACCGTGGTCCCCAGGCCCTGCGGTGAAGCATCAGGATGTTTTGGGACATGGTATTTCGCATGGCAATGGACTGTCATTGCGGCAGTATTTTCACTATTATGATAGGATGATTGTCACCTTTAATCACGTTAGAGACATTACTTAAATAACCAATTTGGGACACGCTGTGAATGGACTGAGCTAGCATTTAAAAGGCTTTTGTGGAATTCAATATCTACTAAATAGCATAAACTCTGTAATAAAATTGTATTTAAGTTACTGACTTTGGATCAGATTAAGGAGCAGCCTCTCTTTCGGTCAATGACTTAAAACGGGAGCTAAAATGGCTCCGAAACTACTTTGGGATTTTGAGTCGGGCACCTGTAGGACTCACGCTTCGTGCCTGGCTCGCTGAGCATCGCAGAAGCACGGGGGAGTTTGGTGTCTGCTTTTAAAACGGTGAAGTTATATGGAAACGTGAACATTCACAAGATCGGGGCCTTGGTATCCACACCTTTTTCTTCATCAGGCTAGTGTCATCCGTTTTACAGAAAGTAACTTTTTTTTACAGAAGTTTTACAGAAGGTGCATAAATCAAAAGGCCTCGGCTGTTGTTCAAGAGATAATACTCAAGGCTGTTTTTGACATTGAGACCGCCAGAGTAGCGGCAGCCAGAAAAGTGCTTCCCAGAAGTCTCAATACCGGTAAACACTCAGGGGGAGATCTGCTCTTATCATGAAGCCCATGAGTAAATGCTTCTCAATCCACTTTTTGCAGGGTCTGGCTTCCCTAGGGAAAGCCCTGCCTGTTTCTCTGAAGGGATCAAGGCCTCCTGCCCTGGCTGTGGCCGGTAGCTGCTACGAACCTGCAAATTCAGAAGAGCTGTAACCGCACCACGACTATGGCAAGGTGAGCACGCACCCCGAGCACGGCTGAAACACAGCAAGGCCTTCGCCATACCAGGAATTTATGGTAGAATAGTTTGGGTTGGAAGGGACCTTTAAAGGCCATCTAGTCCAACCCCCCTGCCAGAGGCAGGGACATCTTCAACTAGACGAGGTTGCTCAGAGGCCCGTCCAACCTGACCTTGAATGTTGCCAGGGGTGGGGCATCTACCACCTCTCTGGGCAACCTGGGCCAGGGTTTCACCACTCTTATTGTAAAGAATTGCTTCCTTATTTCTAATCTAAATCTTCCCTCTTTTAGTTTAAAACAATTACCCGCTATCACAACAGACCCTGCTAAAAGTTTGTCCCCATCTTTCTTCTAAGCCCCCTTTAGGGACTGGAAGGGGCTCTAAGGTCTTCCCTGGAGCCTTCTCTTCTCCAGGCTGAACCCCCCAACTCTCTCTGTATTTCTGAAATTCACTACTGATGATCTCCTTCAGCTGATCAGGGGGGCGTCTACCGCGCCGCTCGCTCGGCAGGGGGTCAGTACCTCGGAGATGCCCCAGCCCAAGTCTTTCTCCCGGGGCCTCGACGCTGCTGCCGGACCCTCCTCGGCGCTCGGCGCTCCGGGGCCGGGCCGCGGCCTGCCGCCCCCCAGTTCCGCCAGGCCGGAGAGGCGCCCGGCAGCTCCCCGCGGGGATCGCCGCCGACCGGGCAGTGAGGGCGGGTTCCGCGGGGAGGCCCCTTCCCCTCCTCCTTTCCTCCCACCGTAGTTGTTTCCCGGGCTGTGCGCGGAGCCCCGCGGGGCCGTTCCCGGCGCAGGGCGGCCGGGCTCCGCCGTGGGGCGGCGCGGCGCGGCGGGCGCACGTGTGCCCGGCCCGCCCGCCCGGCAGGCGCCGCCCCCGCCGCCTCCCCCCGCCCCTGCCGGACACCGAGCGGCGCGGCGGGGCCTCCCCGGCTGCCCGCCACGGCGCTCGGCTCCCGCCGCCCACCGGCGGGCAGCGCTGCCGCCAGGAAGCGGCCGGGCCGCCGCGCACCCGCCTGCCGCCGGGCATGAGCTCCGGCTCCCCCGGCGGCCGCAGCGGTGCCAGTGGCGGCGGCGGGCGGTGGAGGAGGCGGCGGAGAACGAGGGGGGGCCCGGGAGCGGCGACCTTCGCAGGGGGCTGCCGCGGCGGGAGATGCTCTTGCTCCCAGCGGCGCCAGGAGCAGAATGTTCCCCGGTGCCGACAGCGCTAGCAGCACGGCCGGGCAGCCCGAGGCGGCGGGGGCTGCCGCCCCCGGCCCGCCGGGCTCGCACGGCCCCGGCGGTGAGGCCGCCGCCGCCGTGGCCGGCAGTGGCGGCGAGGAGGAGGCGGCGGAAGACGAGGAGGACGAGGATCCCGGCTCGTCCCGCTTCGTGCTGGCGGCGGGGCTGGGGCTGCTGGCCGTGTCCGTCGTCCACCTGGGGCAGGAGCGGGCCGAGGCGGGGGGCGGCGGGCCGCCCTGCCTGGCTCTGCTGCTGCTCCGCCTCGCCCTCTACGCGGGCTGCGCCGCCGTCGCCGCCGCGCTGGGCACCCTGATCGTCCTGATGTGTCGCGACCGCCGCCGACTGCCGCCGCCGGACTTCGCCGCCGCCGCTCCGGTCCTGCGGGTCGCGGGGGTAAGTGGCGGGAGGGGAGCGGGCGGCGGCCGCGGCGAGCCTTCTCCTTGCCGCCGGCAGGGGAGCGGGGACGGAGGTGGCGCGGCCCTGGCTCCGCCGCCGAGCGCCGGACCACCCAAACCCGATGTCCCGGTGTTCTCCTGCGGCCGCAGGAGCCTGTCCGATCTCTGCCGGTCGTGGGGGCTTTAAATGGGAAAAGTTGTGCTGGAGGGTAGCAGGCGGGCAGGAAAAATCAAGTCGTTGCTGTGAGAGAGACCATCGGATTGTGGGAATGCTGGTACGGCAATTTGTTGTTGGCTGTGTATCAAATCCTTTTCTGCTCCTTCAGTTGAAATGTCATTAGTAAAAGAGGGAGACGTGCTCAAAGAGCCAGCATAGCATTGCTTAAATGCATGCTCTGAAGTTGGGCAGCTTTAGACAGGGTTATCATAATGCCTTGAGGAAGTGCCAATGTGTTTTCAAACCGCTGCAGACCTCTATGCAAAAGATAAACAAATTTATTTTCTGTGCGTCTTCTAAAATGTACTAATTCATGTTTATGAGCTCTTCGTAGCTCACTGCTTAGGAGTATTTTTGGTTTCTTCTGATCGGGACTGGTAGTGCAAGGTTTTTGGAGACTTGACTATAGGTTCTAGTCAAAGTAACTTTCCTCCCTTCCACGCCTCAGCCCCCCATCAATTAATCCAGTGCTCCAGAGCTGATCCTAGACAGGCCTGAAAAACTACTGCTGGAAAGGGGGAGGACCTGCCTGCACTCCTGCTCTGCCCACTGGTTGTGGGGATGTGGTGTTTGACGTTTACAGCTGGTGACTCCGGTTGGGTGCCCTTGGCCTCTCGCCGGCGAGTTGTAGACCTTAGCAGGGTGTGTTAGCGTGTCGAGTGCTGCAGCAGCAGGCAGTACACCTAAGTGCTATTTCACTTTGATGGTGCCACACAGGATACGTGAGAGTGCTCTGTCAGAGAACCAGGAGCATAATTTGTGCCACCTTGGTGTACAGCTTAGCTGTTCTGGTGACCCAGTTTAGTACATGTACTCTGTGTTTTTAGCAGCAAGTAAATAACGCTGTCGCTTCTGTGTTTCTGGGGCTGCAGTGAATGCAGCTGAATTTGCAGAAAGCGGAGGGTGCTGGCAGGGCAGAGAACCTGTTAGAAATCACTTGCTGATATAGTTGCCTGTCTTTCTGTCTTGCCAATCAAATCAGCTAACGACCTGCACTAATGGTTTATTCCTTTGTTCTTTGACCTAGGGAGGGAAGGAGCCAGTGTTTGTGAGCAATATGCTTTTCCAGGCCTGCAGTTAATGAAAACTGGTAGGACATTATCATCAGTAGAAGGGACAGTTTGGCCAGGGGTTAGTGACTTCAGTGAATAATAGAGCTCGCAAAGGTGCATTCAAGCTGTATTTGTGGCAGTGGGTGTGTGCAATAGTTTTGTCTTCTCAGTAGACTTTTTAAAAATCCTCTTTGCTTTGAAGACTCAGTATCAGACTCAGCTTTTTTGAAGGGAGTGAAGAATAAATAGTGTGTACGAGCGTTAGAAGTGGGAAATGGGGAAGTGAGAAGATGTAACGCACAAAGTCAACAGCTGATAAGCAGAAAGTACTTGTCCTGTATGTAGTATGTTAAATGGGTACGGCTAAGGATTGTTCAGCTGGTTTTTGGCATAGGAATGCAGGGAAACCATGTGTATTAAGCCTGTGGGCACCAGAGTAGTAAAGGACTATGTTTCTGTATTTCACCATTCAACTATCTTAGATCAAATGGAAAAAAAAAAAACAAAACAAAAGAAAAAATGCATCAGAAATAAATTCCCATTGCCTTCAGATTTGCAAGATTAAATATTTCGGTGATAATGACATAGCTCCAGTGACATTTAAGTGCTGGTATACTTATCTGAACATCTGGATATGCGTTAATTTAATTCTAGGAGAACACTTTGTATACATAGTAAAACAAATATAAATATAAACTTATTTACTGAAATCTCCCTGCTGCTGCAATGAGGAGCAACTTTCAGATTTGCGAAACAGACAAACAGTGAAAACTGATGTAATTTGGGAAGCTGAGAATCGAATAAAAAAATTAAATTTATTTCCTCTTTTTCTCCCCGCCTTTGTGAAAAACATAATACATACGCCCACTGAACAGGAGTGAAACTAGCAAATACAGTCACTCCAGTTACTCTACCATATGCATTTTCTTTTTGTGGTGTGTTACTGCCTCTTTCTCTTCAAGATGTTCTCCAATTCTGGCCGTCCATTGGATTCATAGATGTAAATAGCGCACACCTGTTCTTGCGCGTGTGGTCTAGTATGTGGTATTTGGATTTATTGTAGCTTTGTAATACGTGTTTGTTGTTTCAGAAGGGAATTGAAATCTGGTACTTAAAAGTCACTGCTAAAGCAGCAGTACCTGCTGCAACCCTTTCTCTGGGATTGTTTCTTTACCCTTGCCCTGATCCAGTTAAAATTTGTCTTCTCCCTCCTTGCACCATTTCCAAAATTTATCCTGGCAGTCTGAAAGGGACTGTCAAAAAAGGAGCGAGGTATTTTATCCTTTCTGTTTAGAAGCTGTAATTCCAGGCCTCTTATTTGCGTTCCTCATGCCTTCAATTTACAGTTTTGTTGATTTATTTCCGATACAAAACAGCTTCAGGGCTGCAAAGCTCCTTGATGTACTTTTTCTAAACACAATTTTGTATATGTTCAGATTTGCTAATTTGCTTTTCAGCAACATGTAGGTGAAGAAAATAATAGTGTCTCTATAGGCAGCATATAGAAATGTAGGCCATTCGCTAAAATGTTTATGGCAAAGTTTCCTGCATACATTTCTCTCTGAAAAATGTGTAGCTTAATCTTTTCATTGTACATCTTTTTGTATTTCCATGGCTTTATTATCATTCAGTTGTTCCTCTCCCATTTTTCACAGAGCCTTATGATGCCGTTGTCTATTGTTTTCTGGGAGCCAGTAGTAGGTTGACTGTAAAGCTTCAATTTCTTCAGCCTTGTTGTGCCTTTTCCTCAAGAACAGGGAAGAACCCTCTGTTGGCCTAATAATAGAAAAAAAAATATTTTTTTAGGAAAGATTCTCATCTTGCTTTGCATGTGTCAAATGGGCAGGAACTCAAGGCAGAAAGGTTCTTTTTTTTGTCTTTGAGTGATTTTCACATTGGGTTAACAAATGAGGAAACAGTAAGTATTCAGTAATACATGTTTACTCTAGTGGGAGTCAGGCTCGGCTCTTGGAAAGCGAGTGGGAGTACTCAATCAACTTCAAAGCGACTTGTATTGAGTTCTTTATGCTGTGCTGAAAAAAAGGTGGTTTTTTGTAAGTTCTCCGTTCAGTAAGCACTTACAGTGTGAGTTTAGCGCAGTTGGTCTTCATGGACCTGTTCATGCCAGTGAATAACTTGGGTGAGGAAGTGCTGTGTTGCAGGCTGAGACTCCAGAAGAGCAAGGTGTATGCCTTTTTTTCATTTTGCTTGAACTTGCTACTAGAGAAGCCGTCTTTCCAAATGTGAACATTGTTTGTGCAACCCCCGTGGGACTTGAAAGGTGAAGGCTTTCTGCTAAAGTCAGGTATCTCAGCAAGAGCATTTGAAATCTGCTGAGAACTGCAAAGCAAGGTGTGCAATTTATATCCCTGGGATGAGATTTGCTTTCAACATTGTCTTCTGTATGAGAGCTCTGATCGCAAGGTGTATCCGTGCAGTTGTTTGGCTTCCACATAAAGCTTTGTGTTTCTTCCAGTGTTTTTATATTTTCATTGGAAAGAAAAGGGGAGAGACGTGTACAAGAAAATCATAATATCGTTTTACTTAATAATTTAAGTACTTACAGGCAGTAACAAAATTGGTCAATAGTTCCTACTGATACTGAAATAGTAGGAATTGAACGACACCTTGAAATTATACATTATATCATTGTCAGGTATTTTTCAGTGAGTCTCAGGAGCTGTTTTATGACAAGATTATTTGTGGTGGAGGAGGACAGCAAAATGCAAGACAGCAAAAAGGCATGGTGACCCAACTGTACTTTTGTAAAAATGTCTGTTTTGAAGGGGTTTTTTACTATTCAAGTATCAGTGGACTTGCTCACACCAAAGATAGCCTTTGAAGAGACTTATTAGAACATGCGTCACCTTTTTAAATTCAAGCTTGTTCCCTGCATGGCTGTTAACTCGTGTGGTTGTAGGGGAGATGGCTTTGACTCACATGAGGAACCATGTTAACCAAGTTAGTGGGAAGGAGAAGGAAAACACACTTTCCCACGTTCCCAGTGAGAGTTGTTTCTCTGCCAAAAAAACTGGCAGGACAGAGCTTTCTTTTCAGCATAGTGTTTTGACTCTAATTCAGAGCAAGAACTCTGAATAATAGAGAGCTGGGCTATCAACTTCATTTAAACAATGCGAAAACGAAGTGCCGCATTTTAAATTCAGATTAAATGAATTATACTCTGTACAGAGAATAATCTACCTAGTCTGTGTTGCAGCACTAACAGAAAGGTAATAAATGGTGGGTTTTTTCCAGTGAAAAGAGTATACTGATTCTCATGTCATGGTTTTGTTTTCCTATGATTAACAGTTGCCACTGATTTTAAGTATTTCTATAAAAGTCAGCTCCTGACATATTTGGTCACTCTTGTTCGCTTCTGTTTAGTAGCTCTCCATTTTCAGAAATAGTTTAATCTTACTTTCTGACCCCGATGGAGACGTGACGGTGGCTTCTTCCATCCTTGAACCTGGACTTTTTGTGAATCTGGGATTAATGGGAGAGCATGGGTAAATCTTTTCTTATCGGATCAGGTAATCGTTGAAATCTCTGGATTCAGGAAGATAGTACCGGCTCTTATTTACACCATAGAAGGATGAATAGGGAGATTATTGGAAATGGTCTGAGCGATTCAGGTGGGATGGCAGTTTAACCCAAGTTGAGTATCTCCCATGGTATGCAAACTGAGTGCTCTGCTCTTTTCAAGGAACATAAGGAAGCAGAGAGAAATGACACGCAGTTTTATTTTCCTTCACTGTTGGACTTTTGTCATCCGATGAAGCTTGTTGAAGGTAAGCTAGCAGGAGCCCCAGTGGCTGTAGGAAGTGGAAGGTTTGCCATCTGTGGGCGTCAGTTTCAAGCAAGATGCAGAGCAGCTCTTGAGGTAATAAGCAGTTTGGAGCAGCTGTGAGGGAGAGGAGAAACTTCCTAACTCTTGATCTTTACACCTTAGTAATTCTTCAAAAGTGTTTATAGGGTTTTTATCAACCTAAAGCCAAACGTGTTCTGTGGTCTCATTCTCTGGTCCGTTGAGAAATAGTGATATCTCTGATATTGCAGGATTACTGCTGTTACTTCTGCCAGTCATGACAGTCTCTGCTTGCTGTTCTTCTGTTGTGCTTGTTTTGGATCCTCTTGGGCTTGCAGCCAACTATTCTGATCTACTGCCATTCTTTTAATTTATTATTTTTTTTTCTGGATTGAAAGGAGGGAATATGTGTAAGTTTGGTTTGTTTTTAACAGAACTGAGTCTGATGCTTTTGTTCTTAGTCCTGTCTCTTATATAGGCAGGTTAACAATCGGCTTTTGATGATGCAGGTGAGTTTACTACTAGGCAAGTTGTGAAATTAAAATAGTGAAAAGATATTGTAGCATTGCCTACCAATTTCAGGAATATTTTAAACTTTTAAGAGAATGATGCATGACTCTTAAATGCTCAGTTACAGTTCACTGGGGGCCTGTTTCACTTTGGGACCTTTAGTTTGGATGTTTCTGCTACAGTTTATTTTTAGGGATCTGTGGAATATCTGTTATCCTTAGGGATTTATAAACTTTTTCAGAATTGAAGTTTTGTTATGACTGCATGTATTGATTACCTGCAGGCGAAACTTTGAAGTGGTAACTTCATTCTCACAGAAGACTGATCTTAGGAAATGAAATGTTTTTCAGACTCTGTATCTCACTTATCTGTCCCATAACTCCTTAGCGGTGAGCAGATTTCGTTTTCCACACAGACTTTTAATCCATCATGTGTATTTAGAGATTTCTTGTCTTGTCGTGCAACCCTTTCTGTTTCCTTCCACTGTGTCCTGTGTTGTCTTCAGCTCTGCATTGTATTGTGCTTGGCATTTAACTTTCTCAACATTGTGTTAGATAGACATTTCATGTTTTGCTGTCAATCAGGCTGCTTTTAGCTTTGTACGGTCTGTTTCTCACTCAAAGTGTTTTATGACTGACAACTTAACTAGGGAGATAACCGACCCACCCTGAGTCAATAAGAAAGAAGGGTGGTGGGCTCATTGGGATTTTCCTGCCCAAGTCTCTGGCAGCAGAGTGCTACAGGTAGAACCAAAACCTCTGTAATAAGGTCAATATTCAAGGCATCTTGCATTCAAGATACACTTTGGTATTGAAAATACTGTACATGTGTATCAGAAGCATTCTGAAAAGAAAATCTGATCAAATTCTTTTTATTGCCAGGTCTTGGTTCATTGTGCTCTGCAAAGGAGAGCAGCAAAATTTACCCAAGGAACTAGCAGTGATGTGGAGTAGTATATCCTTTCCCAAACTGCCACCTTGTTAAGTGATTTAAAAAAATTTCAAAAAAAGAAAAGTTGTGTAGTTTTAAGGGGACAAGTTTGTGTTTTGTCCATGGGAGGTTTATATGACCAGTCCTTCTGTAACGTTTTTTCCCCTATTAAGCATGCTCAATGGAAGAGAACAAGTTAATGTTAATAAAATTAATGATGATGGTTCATTCTGCAAGTTCTGTGATGCTCTTAAAAGACAGAACACCCTACCTTTGTACGGTGAAAAGTCATGTTGGAGGGAGGGTATAGGAGCAGGCAGTGTAGGAATTTCTCTCTGATTGTGCAGCTGAGACTCTGTAGCTGAGATGTGAGTCTGTGCAAGTTTTTCTGACTTGCTGGCTATTCAGTTATCATAGCACATGGCTCATTTGACCTTAACGTGTAGGCCATGGGTTCTTATTGTCTGTTTGTAATGGAGGAGGAGAGTGTGAAGGTGTTCAGTAGAAAGGGGCTGTGATGTACCCTGAGAGTTCACATAAGCCTTTGTTTTGATGGTGATACTAAAGATCCCAGCACACAATAATGCTATATTTCTTGCTGAGCAGAAATGTACATGGCAACTTACCTGTTATTTCTTAGCTGTAGTGATGGGAATGAGAAGTATTACCTGAGAAAAGTTTTATTTTCATATTCTTATCTGTCTAATGTTATATGAAATCTCAAGTGAAGGAAGTTTCGCCCTGATTATAAAGTTTTTATATCACTACAGTTTTATCAGTTTCAAACATGGCAGATTTAAGATAGAAGATCCCTATATGATAAACACCGTTTACATGTTCCAGAAGCTACTATGGTAGGGGGAATAAGATAGACCGATATTATAAAATCGTTATTGAGATAATGATGCTTAATGTAATAGGATTAACATGCTTTAAGTATGTTGATTTTTAAATTGCTAGTTGTGGTAGCCCTTAATATATGTAGATTAATGCTTAATGTGACATACATATACTTACTTTATAATCTAAGATAGAACTGTAGGTATTAATTAAAAACATTAACTCTTGTGAATAGAAGGTTTATTTTTGCATCGTAAGTTTAAGTAATATTTACTACTATAAGAAAACATCTATCCAGATCAGTTAAAACTGAATTTATGGAGAGTTCAGTGAAGTATTATTTAAAGCTTTGACTCTGTATCATCAAAGTCCAGTCTGATGTTAATTTCTTCTTTTCTTTGTAAAACATACATTTAATTAGGCAGCAGTAGGTGGAGCAAGTAGCTCTGAGCAGCTGGATAGTTCTTGTCTGTGGGATTGGATGTGGTCTTTCCCTTTTAGATCAGTGATTAAACTGAGTGTCTCGTGCACAAGGCCCATCTATATTGTGGGATCTGTCCTGAGCTCTGGTCTAGTTTAGTTGTAATTGAGTTAATGTAATAGAAATAATTGTTAATTTTTCTGTGCTACTGGCTGTAATTCCACGGCAGAGTAGGTCTGCGTGTGGTGTGCCTGTAGCAGGTGCCTGGCTTTCTGCTGTTATGTTTTAAGAATTGCATTTGATGACTGAGTGTTGTGGATTGATTTCTTGGTGGTGGAAGGTTCTCCATGCTTTGCCATTTATTCAGTGAAGTTGTTGAAACACTTTCTTAATTCTTTATTATTTAACATTTATAGTTTTTCTTCAAAACTAATTTTAAATTGCTTAAACCAGTAAATGACATGAACTTAATTTTTGCATGTGTAGGAGACTGAACTTAAGACATAATTTTAGGTTCCATACCAGCCTTGGCTCTTTTTCCTGGGCCTTACAGACTGTTGTTGTCTGTGTCGTAAGTCGTTCTCAAAAGTGTTGAACAATGAGTATTATTCAGAAGTCTCCAGGAAATAACACACATCCTTTTTTTTTTTTTTCCCACCCTGTAAACAAAGTTAAAATTGGGGAAAACTTGAACTGATCCAGGAAACAGGCTTTGCTGTTTGTTAGCAACTTCATTCTTTGCGTGTGCTTTCCCAGTGTGCTCCACCCCTACCCCTTCGAGTCGTTTTGTCAAGTTTTATTCAAGTTTCAGTCTGGTTTCTGCCATTCTTCAATGATAAACTCAACAGGGTGGAGCCCGATTTTTTGGGGCTAAGACAGTGCAAGTCAGGACTAATGGGGAACATACCAGGTTTTAATCGGTATAAAAGAGCATCTAAGCCAGAGCTTTGACTGTGTTAAATCCATTTATGAACATCTTTGGCTCAGTCAGGGTTATGCCAACTGTTTGATGAAACGTAGCACCATTTTCCTTCAGATAAGCGACATGAAGAAAAATGTGAAAACATTTAAGTCTAGGCTTTCTAGCTGAACCTGTTCTCTGCGTACATCTTCCATCTGACTTGAAGCAGGGGTGGGAAGGAAGTCTTCCAGTGAAATCTGTTGGATTTTTCATTCTCTGAGCTGTTGGAGCTGAGTTTGGACTGTGAATCCTTCTGTTATCACAGGTGCTGGTAAACCTGTGTTGCTGAGTTGTTACTGTTGGTTTTAAGGTGTTGATTGCCATATGTCAGGTAACTCAGGGGTGTCTGTTAGTTTTTCAGGCATTTTTTTTTAGTTAACTCATCATTATTTTTCTCACAAAGATTTTTTTTTTTTAAAAGCAAATCTAAGCTAACAAGACTGATGATTCTGCTAAATGCAAGTTCATAAGACTGAAAGCAAAAAGGCATTTGATCAGCTGTTTTAGAGGAGGCATCTTAAGATCTGGTCCATTATCGGTCACTAAATTAAATTCACAGTTCTCTGAAGGATCATCAAGAACCACACAACAGTTCAGGCTGGAAGGAGTGCGTGGAGGGTATCTAGTCCACCCTCCTGCTCAGAGGGGGTCCAACTAGGTAAGGTTGCTCAGGGCTTTCTCTTGTTGAGTTTGGAATATCTCCAAGGATGGAGACTCCACAGCCTCTCGGCACCCCCAGTCTGCTATTTGACCAACCTCCTAATTAAAATAGTTTTGCCTTGTAAGTGATGGGAATTTCCTGTTCTTGAAAATTTGTTTTTAAGCGAAGCTGAAACCTTGGTTTTAAACAAGGTTTTTTACTTCCTCTGTGCTTTTCTCAAACTGTTCATGATGTTGTATGCAATACTTGGATGAGTATGGAGGATTTCTCAGAAAATCCGATATACCATGCTTTTTCCTTTGCCCTTCGGTAATTTCATTTGTGCAGCAGCAAAATCACCATTGCCAGTGGCTGTATTCACTTCTTACCTTCTAGAATCTTTTTGATCGCTTGGCTTACTTGAACTTCTCCATGCTGTACGTTAATGTTATTCTTTTTTTTTTTTTTTTTTTTTTGGTAAAAAATGAAAACTCAGTGCCTTTTAGAAGTCAAGTGTATCAACTGTAGAGGACGTTCTCAATGAAATAATATTCTTGCAAGCTGAAATGTTTGTATCTCGGTGTTTTAGAGGCAGCAATAGTCTGTTTTGTCCTTAACATGAGCGTTCAAGATTGAAACATAAAAGGATCAGTTTCTGCATTGTGGAATTGTGCAAATTGGATTGTGGTGTGGAACAAGCTACTTGCCACCATGGATCCCTTTTGAAGGCCTTTTTTCTTTTGTTCCCTCTGCTGTAAGAAGTCCTGAACTGAGGCGAGTAGGGAGGCAAAAGTAAGAACTCAGCATTTATCATTTTCTTATCTTGGGTAGTGTTTGAACTAGTTTTGAAAGGAGTAATTTGGCGCTTCGGGAGAGTGCCTACTGATGCTATAGGCCATTAAAAAGACTTCCTGCAAGCTGTGTCCAAATGAGAACTGTTGATGTCAAAGTCAGGGGCTTGAGGTTACTGACCTCTATGCAGGTGTGACTTGGTTTAGCAGAGGGTTTAGTGTTGTAGGATACCCAAGACGTCGTGAGCGGTGATGGAGTATGTTGAGCATAGAATTTCAGTCAGGATTGTGGGCTCGTGTTTAGGAGCTCGCTCTTCACAGAAAGAGCTTTGCTTGATAGGGCTTTCTGAATCCCTTCCCCCTCCCCAAATGTATTTGGGATGTTTAATGTCGCTGTGAATCTGTCTCTTTTTCTTTTTAAATTGAAGTGGTTATGAATCATCCCATTTCCTGCTGCAAATAAAGCAGAAAAATCCTGAAGCAATTGTGTGACTAGCATTAACACAGCTTTGCATGGAGGAAGCACAGCAACATTAGCAGTCAGAGGTGACGTATTGGAGCTTACAAATATTGTTAAATGTTGCTAGGTGTTCTTCCAAACAGCAAAAATGCTTTCTGTAGCCATTTAGGTGAGTAGGGCTCAAGCCTGTGTTCGGGTAGACGGGGCCCATGAAAATCTGTGGTGGTTCATTCATCAGATAATACTTGGTTCTTACTCCTCCTTAACTATCGTTTTGATGGAAGGATAGGCTACAAATGGAGGCAAATGTGCTGGAATCTTGCTGCTTTTACCGTTGATAGTGTCTATGGGGGAAGAAAACGGCTGGAAGACCACAACCACAAACTCAGAGTAGGGACTGGAGGAAGTGTAGGGAGCGTTGCTACGCTCACCTGAAAGCTGGAACAAATTAACTGTGGGTGAAAGGAGGGCACTCAAGGGCTGGAAAATATCCATGGCAATGCTGTGTGTTAGGTGTGAGAGAGTCTAAACAGCTTTATTTTGCTGTTAGGGTAGTGCTGTGACTCCTTTGTCTGTGTCCCATTAGATGTGCTTTATACTAGACTCTACACGTGTGTATCTGCAGTAAAAGGACAACAAGTTACACCAAAATACACCGAGTACTAGCCTGCAAATTGGCTGAAATAATGGCATTCTGTCTTTAAAAACATTAAAGAGTGTTTTTACTTAACCCCCCCTCACAGTTCCTACTGCTTTCTTATTCTCTATTTGGTAAATGTTGGAGAGGTTGGGACCTTTCTGAAGTGCTGTCTCCTCACTGAGGAGAGTGAGCTCCCATCAAGGGGAGCAAAGGAAGCTGAGTGGCAGTGGGGATAGTTTCTATTTCTCGTTTGAATTATGCTCCTTTCTCTATAAGCACAGAATGAATCACTGTTTTTTGTCTATACCCTGAAAAATATTTCTCCATCCACCCACCTGTTTGGACACCATCATAACTAATACTCCAATATAGACAAAAGTTTTTATAGTACAGGAGCTTAAAATCCAGCAGCCAGAAGTGTCTGTGCAGGAAGAAGCCTAAAAGAATGTGAACCAAAATTACTGTAGGAGATCTAAGAACTTTGCTTTTATTTTGAAAGTGGTTTATGAGGCTAGATGAAGTCCATTGTGACAGTAGGCCGTAAAGATGTTATATTTGCTATTAACCTATCTCTTGGAGATCTTATAAAGCTTCTACCAACCTAAAGAAACCAACCTTAAGATAATTTGTTGAGTCGTACAGTGTATGATACACAACAGTGGGTGTTAATGTTTGCTTAATGAACGATGTATTATAACTTCATGGGCAATTGACAGTTGTCTGTGTTACCCATATGGGGCGACAATATTTGTATAAAGACCAAATGATTTAGCAATATCACCTTGAATTACAGTTTATTTCTTTTGTCATTTTTGGTTTATTCCTTCCTCTTAAGATGAATGTTCTCTTTGAATTTCAGAGTAATTGGTCTGGAAGCTCCCATGATTCAGTCCAATCAAGGAGAGTGGTCATTTCTCACAACATGGATAAAGCACTAAAAGAAGGTGAGTTAGATTATTAGACAAAGAGGTTATTAGACTCTGCATATCTCTTGTCCTCTTAGCAAACCAGGACTGCACAATATTCCAGGATTTTAGAATATGACCCAGGATTCTTCCTTGATATGAAATAAAAGTGCAAGGTCTCAGTCTTCCCAACACGTCCACTGTAGTAAGTAATGTGATGATGTTTTTGCAATTTAACTGATAAGTTGTCACTTTAGTGGCTGTTTTTTACAGAAATATATTAAAATAGAGTCCTTAATAGTTGTACAGAAAACAAAATGGTAACATTTAAAAGATCCTTGATTGGTTTTTCCTGAGCTGATAAATCCGGTAGAGTCTCACAAATATTCTTCCCATGTAGTGCAGTTCTTCACATGAAAACTGAATCTAGAATCAACCCTTATATTTCTGGCTGACAGATCTGTGATCTGTAGATCACTAGTACAGTCATCATGCTTTGGATTGTAAAATGTGAATTATGGTCATTGGATTTAAAAGATCTTGTTTACAGTTCTTTAAAATGGAATAGCTACTACTTCTGAATGCATTTTTTTCAACTAACTCCTGGTAATACAAAATACTGTAGAACTTGGGGTAGTGTCAGAGTTTGAAGCAAAAAATTTTTATTTCTTAGTTTGAAGATTATGCTAGGAATGTAAAGACAATGTATGTGTGGGAAAAACTAGCTTGTATATTAAAAGAAGAAAACACATAAAGAGTTGTACTTTAGCTTTTAAAATTTTATGACATTTCAGTCTTTTGTAAAAATTTGGTCTCATTTTGAATATTTTTTCCTTTAAGATTTCTTTGCAGCACTGTTTTTTTTAATCTTTTTTTCGCATCAGGAGAGTATGTTTTAAAATTATCATTGCTTTAAATAGGTTTGTTGTCTTATGAAAACTTCTTGGGATGTGTTATGTTTTTAAAGTTATTTTTATGAATAGCTATTAGCAGGGTACATAGCTAAAATACAGAATTAGAACGCTTTACCTACTATGTCATATTTCTGTAAAGGTGAACTGTTATAACTTCATGATTTGTTTTTAGGCAGCATTTTCATCTGGAATCAGACAGATTACAGGATTCATGATGATGTGAAAAGGATAATAGAGTCTAAACGTTACATATGTGAAACAGGCACAGACAAGTTATTTATTTGCTCTATTCTCTCACATGCATTCTTTACATTTTGTATAACTGCCTTGGAATTTGAAATGAAGCCTTGACATCTTCAGCCCAAAACTGGAGGTATTGGGGTTATTTGGAGGCAAACAACAGGTATTGTGGAATACTGGAGAGGAAGATAGTTGTATTACAGTTCCCTCCTGTTACTTGTACATGGGAGTAACTTGTGTGTCTGTGGAAAGATATGGGAGCTGTTTTCGTCTAAGATATTTATTCAGCAGGTCATTTAGCTGGATGCGTGAGTCCATCCTTACTCAATAACACTGAAAAAAAGTTACCAATATTTAAGTGATTCATTTTTCAGAGTTGAGGACCTTCTGTTGTGACAGAACTTACTTGCTTTTCTGCTAGGTCTTTTCAGAGTAGCGTTTACCCTCCCTTCTCACTCTGAATTTTGGAGAGCAAACTTGTCAGATTTGGTTGTATTTCTTCCAGGCCTAAGTGATGAAGCCAACTTTGCCTCTGATACGCAGTTTGACAAGGATGAGACTGTACTTTTCACTCTTCCACACATAGACTTAAGCAAGTGTTTTGGTTTTGGAAGGTGTCCGAGTCAACTTAACTTTGAGATACTGAACGAATCCCAAAAGAAACATTTTGCTTTTGTATTAGAGTAAAATGATCATTCTGTCTGAAAATTGACAGGACACATTCCTTGCCCTGTGACAGTTCCAAAATTTTCAGTTCTTTTGATACTATGAATGGTTTTTTTTTTTTCACAAGTTCATGGTAAGGTAACTTTATTACTAATGATATAAAAAATACTGTCTATATTTCTGTTTCTAGTCTTACATTGATGAACATTAAAGTATTTGTAAATCCCAGGTATTTTTGCCAGCTTCTTGGTGTAACCAGATCTAATGTGCTGTTCCACAAAATGCTTTAAAAACCCTCATTCATTTAGTTAGGAGACTTTCAGTTCTCCTGAGGTTCTCATCTTGGAGACCAGTTCAGAATCCAACCACCACTTGAGGTTTAGGGTAGGTGTAGTCTGTGTGGACTTTCCTCTCTGGGTTTAGAGTGGTTCTCCTGAGGTTCTGTGGTATGTCTCGCTTGACAAGCCATCACTTGCTTTACTGCCTTTTTCCTGTTAATGTAGTTGGAATGATAGATACCAGTGGTCATCTTCAGTTTTAATTGAAGGAGTCATGCGTGTTTCCATTTCAACTATCTTATTTCAAGAAACATAAAAAACATTATGGTGCTTAGATAGCTTTTCTGTGACAGTCGTTGGCTGATAATAGTTGCCCAGGTCTTGGGTAGCTTCTCATCTTGCTAAAGCCAGTGTAACAGAGTTGCTGGGAATTGTCTTTCTGCAATGTTAGTCACTAAACACCACCAAGAAGGAACTTCTGTTTATGTTGGTTTACAGCTCAGTTCTAAACTTCTTTCCCATCTCCCACTGACAACAGAGCAGTGTAAAAGGACAGTGCTTCAGAAGTGCTGTTTTATTCTTAATTATTTTATTATAATAATGATATATTTATTTATTATATTTTATTATTTATGTTTATAATAATAACTTTATCCTTAAGCTGCAGGTACAAGATGAGGGAAAGTTGTGAATTAGCCCTGCTACTGTGTAGTGTGCTATATGAAATCTAAGAGGTCAAAATTGGACCAAGTGTAACATTATAAAAAGATTTTTCCTTGTTGAATGTGGCAGAAGGAGAAGGCCTTTTAGTTTTAAACCCCTAAGTCCCTTTTTCAGCCAGTAGTACTTGAGTGACTAACACTGAAAAGTGGGGGTTTTTTCAGTATTTTTTGTGCTTTTTCTTGATAGATTGATTTGATTCGTTTGCCCTTCGTTTATCTTATGCAAAGAAAAGATGACCCACTTTCACAAATACTTTTAGCCTTTTAACACTTCCTGTTGCTTATCTGGTAACTTCTTGTGTTTAGCCCATATCATATGGTAGTTTGGGACGTGTCTCTTCAGAGAGACTGTGCTCAGTCAGACTCGTGCTGCTGTTTCTCCGTGCGCTGTTTGAGCTGAGGGCTGTAGCTGTCAGGAGATTTATTTGCCACGTGTGTAGCTGATCTCCCAGGAACCAAATTTCATCTTCCATTTTTATTGCCCCATGTCCTGTGGACTTTTTGTTGTTCTTCACAGTCAGTCTTCGTCTCCTCTGCTTTAGTAGTGCCAGGAAGATTGGTCTTCATGTTACGTACCTGCTTTACTGGATCATTTATGAGTAAGTAAAACAGCACGGGCCATAGCACAAATCCCAGCAGAACACCACTGGTGAAATTCTTCTGCTGTGAAAATTGAGTATTTATTCATATCCTGTGTTTCTTAGCTCTTAAAATATTTCATGCCAGGGAGTTATCTTTTCTTTCACAGTGGCTTAACTTCCTTCAACCCTGTGCTGAGGTGACCTTGTTGGGAATATTTTTGGAATTTAATTAGGTTGTACCTGTGGATCAAATCTCGCCTGTCTGTGTTCTTGTTGACCCCTTGGAAGAACTCTCTTAGGGATGTAAGGCAGAACTTCGCTTTACAAAAGTTTTTTCCCAATCTCTCTCATTTCCCGACTTAAGATCCACACATTGACATTTAGAAAAAAAAACTTGCAGTAGCTTCTGCCACTCTCTATTTGAAAAGGTGTGTTGTTTTTTTTTTCTCACAGTTCTCAAAAAAAGGAGCTGTTTGCATCCAAAATATGAGCAAGACTTAATTTGAATTCATGTTCTCTCTGCTACTTGGATTCGAATGCTTGGAGCTAGGAACTTCTGGCAAAGGGTGCATGGGCAAAACTATTTGAACAGAAATTTGTCTGTTTTTTTTAAAAAAACGCATTTCCTAGATCTCTTTAACACTTTTTTTTTTTCTATTGTTTATATATTTGGAAATTTCTGTGTCTTTTCTGCACATTCATAATACTTGTTAAAGAAGCAAATGTTGAGAAAATTTCAATAATAATAAACCAAACAATGTGGAATGGGAGACAGTTGGGGTATTATCTGGTCTGCACAGGGGCTATCTATCTATCCATAATGATAACATCTAGTCTATTAAACATGTCTGCTTTGTAGAGTTTGAATAATGTTGTAAAATGCAAGTAAACCAAGAAATGCTGGTATTTTTCCAAGCATAAGCTTTAGTAAGAGAACTGAAATATGTAAATCACTGTTGCTCGTGTGTGTTCCCTGAACCCCTCTTGGGCCTTCAGGGACACCTGCTCTAGTGAAACATCAGTAAAACTGGCCGCACACGATGTTGGCGGAAAGAAAAGTCAGAACGGTAGAAGATCGTGTTGCCATGGGACTTGCAATTACAGTAATCTTGGCTATTGCTTGTAGGTGTGGTTTGGAGTACCTTGTCTTTTTTGAAGTTCACGCTGTCTCACTAATGTACTTGTTCTATCTTATCTCTATCTCTTCTGATCCTATAATGTCCTTTCTGCAGTGCTGTTCAGTATGGTATATATCTTTTGAAATCCAGAAATCTTACCACCTCCCCTCTTAACTATGACTTTGGAGTGGAGACTGTTAAATTCAGTCTGCAACAGCCTAGGCACAGTCAGATTCACATGGTTTGTGTAACCAAATCCACTGTTGAGAGACAGGTATTAGTTTGAGGTTTGTGTGTAGCTAGTAACCTGACTGTCTGAGCAAATCCACTTACAGGCTTTGCTTTGCAAAGTGACCTCCAGTAACCTGTCAGGTGCAGATTTCTGAAACTTCGCCAACCTTACTTTCTCTGGCAAGAATGTAAAACCCAAAGAAGAAGGTATGAAAGCTATTACCCATGTAATTTTTGAGCAGAAGGGTGACGGACTGCATTTTTCCTGTCTTGGTGTGCCTTCCCCTTTTGCAGTTTTTGGCTATTTACCGTTTTGTTTCTCCTTTCAGTGTTTGACTACAGCTACAGAGATTACATCCTGTCCTGGTATGGGCAACTCAGCAGAGATGAAGGGCAGCTGTACCAGCTGCTCTCGGAAGACTTCTGGGAGGTTGCCAAGCAGCTGCGACAGAGGCTGAGTCACATTGATGTAGTTAAAGTTGTCTGCAATGATGTAGTGAAAGCTTTACTCTCGCACTTCTGTGACCTTAAAGGAGCCAACGCCAGGTAAAAACAACACTCTGCATTTCATTGGAATTTTCTGCTTCTCCCTTTGCTTTCAGATGTGCTGTATCAAAGTAATGAAGAGTGTAATGCTTTTGTAGGCAACTGATAAAGAAAACAGTTCAAGTTTGTTACCAGTTTTAGAGATGAAGCAGGCTTCAGGGCATCTAAAAGACCTGTGGAAGGAAACGCTTGTCCTCCTTTTTTTCACATTTTGGATTCACTGCTGTTTCCGTTTCATCCTTGAATCCTTTGCTCATGGCAGGAGGTGGGCTGTGGGAGCAGTTCCTGCAAGCAGGGTGAACCTGCAAGGGAAAGGAGAGGAGCTGTCAGAGCAGTCAACAGACAAGAAGATAGTTATTTGCACCTTCCCCAAAATAGCTCTGGGGTTAGTTTCGTTCATTTTTCCATTTCTTCTAGCCCCGGGAGGCAAAGCCCTGTGGTTTCTGTAAGTGGCCTGTCCCGCAGTAACAAGATTTTTCTACTGGAAAAATTGTTGGCTGGATTTTCTTTCTCTGTTTAGGTTTTCTAGCTAATTCCATGAATTTCCTTTTTGGCAAGTCTCTCTTTGTCCACTTAAAAAGGTCAGCTGTCCACTAAATACTAAAGTTGCACCCAAATTGTAATTGCAAGTGGAAACTCTTAGCCTATGCAGTTCCCACATCTGAATGCACAATTTGTGTAATTGTGCATGGAATCTGGGCTTATGCCTGCACTTACCTGCATTTCAGTTATCCTCATTGAAATGTGCTTTGGTCATTCAGATTTAGAGTAGATTATGAATATTATGAAGTTGTTTTGCATACAGTTAAAGCCACATATTTTTAACACCTCTTCAGAGGAAAAAGATCAACTGTTTTCTTTCAGCGACCATTCACACTTTTGCTCTGAAGCAGAAGATACGGTTAACGTATTTGCGGTAGATGCCAGCTTTATGTAAGCTAATGTTTAGGAAATGAAGACAAAAAAAAAAAGAAACTAAAGGGTGGTTACATTCAAGAAAGGAAATCAAGGTGTTTGCACATTGCAGTAGGTCTTGCATTGGATTCCAGATACTACTTTCTTTCTGCTCTGGAATGTGGAATCTCTTGGTCAGGTAAAGCTCCTAGGTGTGATCCCTGATTTTTAAACCTTATGTTTGCACTTGCCCTTTATTGCAGTAAGGCGCTTCCTTTTTGGGAAGAGTTCGATTTGAACAGTTAAAGGATGAGGATGTTTTATATTTTTTAAAAATTGTGTTTTCCTGTTTGAATCTGGGGACACAGAATCTACAATTGCAGAAATATTAATTATTAATGTTGATTATTGATGAGGTTCCTCATCTACTGAGAATTATGACTGCTTCCTCTACGTCTTTGTTGGATTGTTATTTCCATTATATAGAGCTAAAATAAATTATGTGGGGTATTTTCCACGTAATGTTTTCACTTTGGAATGGGAAATGCACCTCAGTCAATGCTGGATAAGGCAGGCTGAATTAACAACAGTAATGAAAAAAAATCTTATCAAGAATTAATGGGATGGCAGGTTAAAAATAACCAGTAAACCCCACAGCTGTAACTGCAGACCTTGTATAGGTTGAAAGTGGACCCGATGTCTATTTTTCGCATCCTGCAAAGCTGTGAATTCACACAAGGAGGAAGGTCTGGTTTTAAGGTGTCTTTGCAGCAGATCAGTGGTATGATGCTGCATGACACAAAATGTGAAGCTCAAAAAGTCTGGGATTCTTTATGGAAGTTGCACAGGACTCACCTTTTCTTGACCAATGGAGAGAGGGCTTGAATGTCGTGTATGTGCTGTGGTAAAGTCAGCAGGAATGTGACACTGTGCTCATACTCTACAGATGGAATTTGTACTGCAGGTTATCTGAGCATGCACGAAATAAACCTGGAAGCACAGCCAAAGACTCTGATGCTGTTTTCTCTTTAAGGGAACTTGTGTTTTTAAGAATAATCTGAGTTTTGCACTAAATTGCCTGCTGCCATGGAGTTTACTGTGGTAGAACCTGCTGACATTTTAAGCTATAGACTGAGAACTACAAAATATGTCACTTCTAGCTTGGAAGACAGAGTTTCTTGGAAAGCCTTCAATTCATTTCTGTAATGCCACAATTCAAGCACAGAACATTCTTATTCCAAAAGTAGGGAACACAGAGATCTTCTTGATCTACCTTTGCTTTCTGTCAGCCTTTTAAAGACGGTAGTAAATTTAAGTTGGCATTCACGTGTTTCCCTGTGTGTCTCAGATAATGAATCCAGTTAGTTTTGGATGGTAAATATAGTGGAATAGAGACTGTAATTAGAGCAAGGTGGCTGTCCCGTTGTGATGCCTGTTGGAGCACCACATCTCGTTTCTGCTGATGTGTTTATACTGCAATGTGACAGCAAAGGGCACTTTCTCAGTTATCCTGGTGGCTTACAAAGGTTTAAATACCTCTCGTGCCATCTCTGGAGGGGGTGCCACCTGAGGCCCTTTGTCTCAGTTTTCCGATATGACAACAGAAAAATCCACTGGAGTAACGGAAGGAAACTGTCTGTGCCCGGGAGGACGGAGACGTCTCTTTCTTCACTGTGAAGCTCACATGTTTTGTCACTGGCTGCACGTCAGCCGCAGAAACCCCTTTACTTTTCTGCTTTCACTGGCTAACTTTGTCCTGTGATGTCTGATAGATCAGGATGTGTGAGAGCATGAAAGTAGGCTGCGACCTTTCAGAACGAGGAAGGGTGCTACAGCCCCCATAAGATGCCTTATCTTAAGCATCGCAAGGCTCTGCTTAGCAACAAACAGCTGAAGGTAAATGGCCAGCAGAGGCCAACAAATGAGGAAAAATGCTTCTCTGAATGAGGGAGAGCATGCGAAGAGGAGAGGCCGCTTCCACGCTGGCCAGTGGGCAGGAGAAGCCTGGCAGCATTAGGTTTGTTTTAACGGCGACTGTCATTTCTGTGCCTGCCGGGCACCTCTACAGAGTGAAATAAGGGCAGAGACACACCAGCAGCCATGGACAGACCTGCCTGGGGTGACATGCAAGCTGTAGACAAGATAACTCCCAAGTTTTTCATCTTACATGCGTCACTGGAGTGTACCTTGAGGTCCAGTCGGGGCTCCAAAGGGTCCTGTCACTTCTCAGTTACAAAATTTGTGGCAATTCAGAATGTTTTAGATAGGAAACAATTTCATTCCTATTATTAGCTTAGCATAGAAATGGAATGTGATACTTCCCTGTTTCGAGTGTTAGCTGGTTTATGAGTTTGAGATATGGAAGAAAAATCAGCCTTGGATATATTGGCAGAAACCACTGCTCTTTTCCTCTGTGCTGTACAGAATCAGGAGCGCATTTATAACGGGATTAGCCAAGTGCATCCCCCAGGGTAGAGGGGGTAGTATTTGGCCATTCTTGTTTTATAGCAGCTTTTATCCCTTCATTCCTTTATGTCTTGTTCAGGTGTCTTTCCTTGGCTACTTTAGGCAGAACAAAAGCAAGCTGAATGCTGGCAATGCCATTTTATGTCATCAAGGATGGGCCGTGAGCTAAGTGAGGTGGTGTCTTATGCTGGAAGCGTTCATGTTGGTGTGTGGATGCAGCATTGTCTGTGGTGGCACTGTACTTTCCGGGGGCTAGAATTATTTGATCTCAGAAATGTAGTCTTTCTTTGGTAACGTGGTATGTTTGTTGAAAGCAAGAGGCAGCTGTTCCTCTGGATGAAACGCACAGTCAGCATCGGGAGGATTTAGCAAGTGAAAACAAATAGTAAGTGTTCTTTCTGTGAAGCTGTCCACATCAGAGGAAGAGGAGGTTCCCTTATGCTTATTGTGGGCTAAGAATAACCACATCAGATATTAGTACAGAACTATTAACACTTGAAAAATTAACAGCCTGTGCTGGTGGTCTCTAAACAGCAACGTAAGCAAAGATTTGCCTACATGACATAAGTAGGCAAATGGGATTTGAAGATAGTTAATCCTTGCCTCTTCTTGAACGTCATGACAGGGAGTGCTTTTTGAACAAATCTCAGTGAGAAAAGGTCACAGTGACACTGATTTTATTTTTTATTTTTTTTCTCCTGCATCTTTCGGTTGGGAGCGTTCTCTCTTTGTCTTTAACCTACAGCTGGGGCACCTTGATTCCAGAGGCAGAGGAAGAACTGGTTTCTGCACATAGGCATATGTGATGTTGCAGGATGCTTCTGGCCAGTTGACTGCTACATGACATCTGAATGGATGCTCAGAAGTGTGTTGTTTTTTTGTGTATGTGTGCCTCAACTTGGGGCCTAAGTCATGACTTAGCAAAATGAATGCATGGGGGCTGCAGGCTACTCCCAGTGGTGATTCAGAACCCATATTTAAGGGCTCAAAGCTCTTGGGAAGTGTGTGGGGGGAAGTGGTATTTCAGTGATCAGTATGACAAGCAATTTGGGGATTTAAGTTTGTATTGTACCTGTTTTGATAATATTCCTTTTGTTTTCTATATATTACTGACAGGGAGACAGGAGAGAAGACAACTCAGTTCTTAATTTTCTTGGCCCATGTGAATACCTTTGCACATATAGGATATATAACTGTTGTATTTTTGTGATTACAATATGTAGTGTGACAAAATATTCAGTAAAAATAAAAGGTGCTGCCATCACAAACTGATGAAGAACAGATTGATGCAAAGGGAATTTAAGCACTTGAGATTTAACTCAGTTAATCCTATAGATGCATCCAAGTTATCAGGGTAGCTACTAAACACCTCCCACAGTTCTTGTTTTTCTTTTATAATTCTGTTTGCCACCCACAAACCAGGAATACCAAGAACTGCTTATCACACTCAGCCTCTGGGAAGGATTATCGAGAGGATTGGTATGAAACTGTAGAGGTTTGTTGCGATGGGAGCAGCTGTATGAAAGTGCTGAGAACAAAATAGTCATGAAAAGCCAAGGTCTGAGCATGTTATTGGAGTTAACTCATGGGTGGCACCAGTCTGAAGCTTTGCATTGCCTACAGGCTTCAGTGTGGAAGTTGTGAGTTTCCTGTTACTGACTGAGTATGACCCAGACACCACAATAAGCGTTGGAACCTCCTGGTGCTGATATGATCATACCACAGCTTGTAAGCCATCTATACATTCTTTGTGTCTGTTATCAACGTGATGTGTTTTTTCCTGAAAGAGGTAACTGTGAGAAGTATAAATGGTATGGTTATCTTCATAGTAAACATTATGTAAAGCGATTTATAAAACTTGTTGATGTATCTTAATAAAAATGACAGCTGTGGAAATTTTGATGTTGGCTTTGTCCTTATTTTTTGTTGTGCTTTTTAGATTTGGTGCAGTTTGTTTTCAGAGGGTTGTTTGGTTTTTTTTTTTTTAGTAGGTACTTTTTTCCAGCTGTGCTTCTGTTGCTGGCTTGTAAAGGTCTACATTGTTTTCTTTTATTTCTTAGTTCAAATAGATCAAGCAGTTTTCATTCTGCTGCAATGTCAAGAAGCTTAGAGATCTGAGGGGCGATACAGGTGAGGAGATGCAGCCTGCGTGTGGTTCGCGTAGTTCTCAGAATCAGTTTAATGAAGGCGCGTGGTGAGTGTTGAATGTACTGATGGAAGTCATTTAGAGTGAGTTGCATGTGCACTTCAGCTCACAATTGCACTGATTGAGACTGGAAGACTCTCTCTTGAAAGACTAATTAAAGAAATAGCAAGGCTGAAGGGAACATTTTGTGATTTATTTATTTATTTAAAGAGAAAGGGCCCTTACATAATTTCCTGTAGAGTTGTTGTTAATACTTTTATGGTCTCTTTGTTGGTTTTTTTTTTTTTGTTGTTGATGTTAGCTTTTTTTTTTTTCCCCCAATATCATTTATTTATTTGCTTGCTTCCTGTTTTCAAAGCAGACAGGTTTATCTTGTTTGTCATCACTAAGTTCCTGGTCATGCATGTCTCCTCCTCGGTGTACTTATTTTGGGGTGTCCTGCCTTTGAACCAGTGGTACTGCCAGCCCCAAACCTGTGAAGTCCCAGGCTGCATGGACATTGTAAATAATAACTTTGAGGTTGGCTTTTAATCTTTTTCACCCCTTTTAGAATTCATTTTTAAGTTCTTCCATGCCATTGTGAGGGTTGAGACTATATGAAAAAAAAGACAATGCTTTGCGTCAGGAGCATATATCCAACCACAAATAATAAGAGTCTTTTAATACTCCTGAATGTAATGAATCTTTACAATACAGGGAGTTACCAGATGGTCCAAATTAGAACTGTGGGTATCTAGAATAGATCCCAGATAAAAAGAGATATTTCTGTGAGGACTGGGAAACCTGGAAGCCCAGTGATAGATGATAGTCCAGTATTAAAGAATTGCTGTGAGTCCTGCATTCCTGAGGAACGAGGAATTGTTGAAGAGGTGCTGATACTGGCTTAGAGATGCTTAATTATATTATGGGAAGGAAATGATGATATTTCTGTAACACTGGTAATGTTTTAACTGCTTGTCATCAGGAATACCAAAGCAAATCTGCTGTTCTGCTTTCTTTTGCGAAGTGCTGGATGAACTGGCAGGTTTGCAGCAGCAAGGGGTAAAAGTTGTAGTATTGATGATGTTCAGTGGGATGAATGTTCAGCAATTGCACAAAGCAATCTCAGATCAGGGCACAGTTGCAGTAGGTGTCAGTTTGGTCCCAAAGAAAAGTACTGCTTGGAACAGACCTGGTACAAAGCAATTTGCTTTGGCAGGTCCTATCTATGGATCTCTATTCACAGGCCTCTGCCTGATCTTCCACTGGTTTGTGGGGCAGCTGAAGGAAATCCCTTTGCTTTCTGATGCAATGAAACGGCATTGGATGGTGTTAAAAATTCAGAGCAGGCTTCAGGGTTTCATAAAATGAAAATTACAGAAAAGAAATTTAGGCAAGGTTAAGGCCAGCTTTGGTAGCTCACAGGGGACTGAAGAGGGATGTATATACCTGTGAGGATGCTGTATAAAGCATGAGTTCTGGCTGCTGTTTTAAATCACTGAAGTCACCTGCACATTGACACACCAATATATGTCGGTATTACTTCAATCTGGATCATTCAAGAAGACACAAATGAATTAAGTTGCCACTTGCCATTATTTTTCTATCGCCTAAAGCAGATTAAATGAGCCTGGTTTACACAGCTTGTATCATGCCTGATTTGGAACTGTTTGCTGGAGTGCCACATTTCTATTAGTTCATTGCACACAGTTGTGCTCTGAATTTACGGATAATTGGCTGGGCTTCTAAAGCTCTCTCTAAAAATATCTGCACACAGTTTTAGTTAAGAGTTTTCTGTGATTACTAAATGACCTTTTCTTTGGAAAATCCAACCACGCAGTCCTAATAACACATGTTCAAAATTAGCTAGGAAGAGAAATAATGCCTGTGTTACTATTTGGGTTATTTAATAGTACTTACTATTGACAGTGGAGAGATGTAGCAGAACTCTGCTTTGTGTACATGCATGGGGACTGCAGTTCACTTTCTTCTTTTCCTGCTGGTCTCTGCAATATGAACAGTGCCTTTCTTTACTCTTGATCACATTCCCATGGACTTGAAGATCTAGGTTTTATATCAAGCCTTAAGAATAGACCTTACTTGGGGCATCTTAGCTCCTGCTCCAGGACAGCAAACAGACGTGGGAAGCAGTGTACCCAACAGACTGAGCAGTGGGTGGTTATACTTTCTATGCTTGTTTACTGCTCCCTTTTTTTTTTTTTATGGGTATCAGTGAAGGGGAAGCTGGAGTTAAAAGGGATGCTGTTTTCTGGGTAGACCTTACACACAATATATTTTCCCTGCAAGCTGATCAAAGATTATATTGAGCCAAATAAAAGTGTAATGCTTCACGTATAAATGCAAAGGAGGATTTAAGTCAGGATGTCTTGCCTTTTTTACCACTGGCATATTGATTTATTTTGTAATTGTTAATTCCTCTCTCCCACCTCCCCCCAGCTTCCTCTCCTGCTTTCAGTCTCCCCTTTATTTCTCTTGCCCAAAGAGCAATGAAAACTGCAGGATTTGTTGGCACAACTGCTTGGCAGTGTTATGCAAGGCTTGTTTAATCTCCTGAAGACTTTGTTTCTCTATTCTTTTAATAAAAATCTGGTGAGGTTCTGAGCCCTTTTGCTTTTTAGATCACATTTTAGGTACAGTTTAGCTAGGAAAACAATTGAAAGAACTTCTGTTCTAGAGAGTCATGTCTTTGCAGGTAATGGAGGTAATGCCAGAAAAAATTGAAACTCTTCTGTGGTGGCCTGTCAACTGGAGAGTATAAAACTCCGCTCCCTCCTTGCATTCCTATATGCAGGAACAGATTAGACAACTTAGAAGGGTAAGAATCAAATATTTGCCTTTCTAGTTGTTTATTCTGTTCCATTTTCCCTTTGGGTTCTGTTGAACCATGTATCAGAAAAGTCCTGGCGTAGGTCCAGCTCAGCCAAGCTGTATGTATTGGCCGTTGACTGGGAATAAATGTGTACAATAAGGGAGACAGAGATCATGAGAAATGACTTCTCTTGCATGGATGGTCGTATAGGTGCAGTTAATGCTCGGGGGTGTTTGCAGTCCCAAACAGACTGGCGTTCCTCAGGAGACTTGTAGAGAGATAGTGAAGGCAAAGAAGGCTAATCTCAGTTCATTCAGTGACGTTTTATGTGCATTATGGCTCTGTTTTGTGCTTTGCACATGTTATGGAAGTGTAGCTTGATTTAATCACTGTGCAGGATGTCCCACAAATAAGAGTGTCCAAAAAGGATGGGGTTTGTGTGTTCAAGGGCGAAAAAGCAATCAGTGCTGGCTTTTAGTTCTAACTCTGCATCGTTGTTGTTATTACATGGGAATCAGTTGTTTGGAGAGTTTAGTTTGCTGCCATCCAACTGATGTTTGGTGTAAGTCATCCTGCTTGCCAGCATTTTACGTATGTATCTGGCTGGGTTTCCAAGTGCCTGACTTTGAGTGGACCAACCTGTCCAGTGAAGGACGACTTTAGTTCCCCAGTAAGAGGTGACTGTACATAAATGACCCAGACTTTCTGTCTGCCTGGGACGTGTCTGGGTTTGGATAAATAATGAATGCCTTTAGGGAGGGCATGTGATGGGGGACGTTTGATGCCATGTAGAGAAAGCTGTAGGGTACGTCTGGAGTGTGGAAGAGGAATGAAAATGCTCTGAGAGAAATAGCTAGGTGTTCAGCTGCCAGAGAGAAAAAATCCTACCAGAACAAGATAAACAGCTTTCTGAGCTCAGTCAGCTGCACCACCTGCGCTGGTTGATAATGAAGATTACACATCATCTTCATAAAACACTGCTCCTCAGAAGAACAGAGTATCTACATCCGAGATGCTCCAAGGGACTTGTTTTGAAATTTGTCTTACTTGGAACAACTGGAACCCCCTCCATCATCCACATTCGAAAACAAAACATTTGATTTGGGATTGAATAAGAGGCTTCCATCAAATCAAAACCAAATGTCATCTTTATGTTCCAGTCATTCTGCAAATTAATTAAAAAAACTATTTTTGGTCGCCTTGAGACAAATGGTTTGTTTTATTAGAACAGAATTAGAGCTATTATTAGAGTATTGTTACTATTCCAGCATGGTTGCCCTTTCCTGGACTGACTAATACAAATCAGTTATTACCCGATGCTGCCTGTCACTAGCGGCCATGTAGCAGTGTCTAAATGAAAAATTTTGGTTTGACTGTGTGCAGTTTTTGGTCACTTTTTCACATATAGAAGCGATGGGCTTGGAGAAGCTCTGTGAGTAATGGTGAGTTGACTCCAACCAGGACAGCAGCCTCCAGCTCTGGGAAGGAAGCAGACGTTATAGATGATGGGAGGAGGCACTGGTCTGAGATGTGATAGATCTGAACCTTTGTAACCCCCTTAGAGCCTTCTACTGGAGACCAGTCCTGGCGGCCTTTGGAAATTACTGTGGTGCCTCTCGGGTGACACTGTCTGTCTCGCTGTAATGGTGGATGGTGGTGAATGCCTTCTCCAGCAGGCTGAGAGTGGTCCTGGCTGGGAGCATTCTCCTGCTCCTTCTTGAAGCTGAACCAGAATTTGGCAAAGGCAAGGATCTGACTCCACTGAAGGGAGGCAAGGTGGACCCTGACTCTGAAGCATTTAGGATGGTGGAAGAAAACTGTGACTTTGTTCCCTAGTTACTTTTTTTGTCTGTGGTGATGTATTAATATGAACCATGGAATCATAGAATGGTTTGGATTGGAAGGGACCTTAAAGATCATCGTTCCAACCTCACTGCCATGGGCAGGGACACCTCCCACTAGACCAGGTTGCTCAACTTGAGCATATTACAGCTTCAGCTTGCTGCTGATCAGAGGACTCAGCTTGAGGCAAGTTCTCTTGTGTCTTTTGAATGGCTCTGTGATCTCTGCGTGCCTGAGATGCTCAAATCCAAACAGGTGTTACTTGATTTGGCCAAGAGGTGACTCAGATGGGACTTAGAAGATGCAGGTTGAGACCCATCAGACTGGGCAGAGACTGAAGTCCAGGGCATCTTACCCCCTCTGGGGTGGGCATGCTGCCCACAGGGGTATTGCTCTGAAGGTGTGGTTGCAAACGCACACTGAGCCCCTACGCTTTCAAGCTTTCCAGTTGCATGCTTTATATACCCCACTGAGACTGGTAACAGTATGGTCAGTTCTCACTTGCTGAACTGCTGAGGGGACTTGTTTGGCCAAGTTTCTTTGCATTTTGGGAGTCAATTCACCTTTCTCTGTTTGTTGCCATGATTCTACTCTTTCCAAAGCTGTGGGTGGTTTTTTTTAAATCTTTTTCTAAATTGATTTTTCACTTACAGTGTAGATGGCTGATAATGCCAAGTCTGTTACTGTATAGTATCTTACACAGACCAATTTGATGTAGCCTGCAGGTGGCAAGTTGAAAACTGCTATTCTAGGAAAATTCAGGTCCAAAAGGCCAGTTATTTACTGAAAGATTTATTTGCCACTAACAAAGGGAAGAAGGTAACTTCAGTATCTAACAGGTGGACCTGTTTCTCAAACTAGATGTGATCCCAAATCCTCTGCTTAAAGGTTCAGGTCTATAATTAGTTTGCTCTACAAGAATGTGTTTGCTGCTTGAACTTGTCTCGTAGATGGTTCTGAAAATCTGGTTAAGATTTCACTGTAAATTCAATGATGGAACAATTGTTTTTTTTTATTCAGAGAAACTTTTCTCCTCCTGCTTGCTGGGCTCTCTCTATATGATGTGGTTTTAAAATACTGTATTTCTATTTTGGCAGGTAAAAACATTGACAAGACAAAGCAGTTTGGAAATGTATCTTAATATCATTAAGAAAAATTAGCAGGGTTTGAAAAATATACATGGCTTTTAAGTGTTTCTTTACTGAAGCACTTGATAATAGATTTTGGATATTTTTTTCAATTAGTGACTAATCATAATGCAAGTGGTATGTAAATTCTCTCTCTTGTTTTTCCTTTCTTTTTTTTTTTATTTTAATTTTTTTCCCTTAGGCAGGAAGATCCACCGAGACCTTTTTTGCTGCACCCATGTTTGAGGAGCTCTGATGAAGAAGTAAGATTCCTGCAAAAATGTTCTCAAATTCTGGTGTGTTGTCTCCTACCCTCAAAGGATGTCCAGTCTGTCAGCTTGCGCATAGTCCTTGCAGAAATACTTGCAACAAAAGGTAGATCAAAGATCAGAGATGATTAACCATTTGCACCTGTACAATAGTAGTAATTACAGACTTCATTATGTATAAGTCTTGATGCTCTGTTAAGTTCTGAAATTTAATTTCTTTGATAACCAGTAAGACACTTTGGATTCTCAAAATCAAGCATGTACTTACTTGACTCTCCTGACTTAATACCAGCCTGTTTAGCACCTTTCAGGATAAAACACACTTTGTCCATTCCATTCTTCTATTTTTTTCATAAAAGAGTACTTTTGCAGTCTCCCATGGCACCATTTTTAGTGATTATATCAATAATTCTGGCCTTTTATATTTTATTCAGATACATAGAATCCATAGACTTCAGGATGTGATTATAACTGATTCATGATACCAGATTTAATTAATTTTTGGTTTTTTAGACTTTGATTTATCAGTGTGTCTTTTTAATTGAGGGATTCTATTTTGCTTTTTATTTTATCAGCTACGCTTTAATCTGATTATAAATACACTAGTTGCTTTTTATGTCACTGAAGTAAAATTCAGAAATTATGATAGTTGAAGTATATTATGCAATTCAGTTTACTTTTAAAATTTCCATTTATAGTGGCTGTAATGTCATAGCCTTCAAGGCACACAGCAGAAAGAACAAAAACACTTGGAATTTTCCAAATAGAGCTCAGCTTTGTCAATGTACATCAATTTGTGTAATAGACTAAACAAACAGTTTTATCAAGAAGGTACATGCAGTCTCAAATGTACTATGTAGTCCAGAAGACTGGGTTTGGATTGATATCAGCTTGCATGTTTATTTTTGCCATTTATCTGCAATTTTCTTTTGAAGGACAGCAGTTATTCTTCAGCATAAGGATTTTGTTTTAAAATATTTTTCCTCTCCAGTACTGAAACCAGTGGTGGAACTGCTGAGTGATCCGGATTATATTAACCGAATGCTGCTCAGCCAGCTGGAGTACAGAGAACAGATGAATGAGCATCAGAAGAAAGACTACACATATGCTCCTTCTTATGAGGAGTTCATCAAGCTCATTAACAGCAGCTCCGATGTTGAGTTCCTGAAACAACTGAGGTATTTAATGTTTCACTGTAGCTCATTCAAAACTAAACATGCTGCTCTTGCCAGCCTGTTACTGAGACTTGAATGAATTGTGATTTTTTTTCCTTTATAAATTCATTTTTAGATTTCTTTTTCTTTTGGTGAAGCAGAGACAGTAAGGATGATAAGCCACAACATTCATTAAAACTCTAATATAGTCAGCTTTTTAGTTCAGTAGCAGAAAATGTTAAAAAATTCCACTTAGTAATATACTAGAGATGACTGTACTGTTGAAAGCCAAACCAGACCCTTCTTTACAGCTTGCCTGTATGGAATTAGATGAAATAATATGTTGAATTTCCACTAGTGTGTGTTTATATCCTCATTATCTTTATGAAGTATGGCTGGCCATGGTAGTCTGGTGCCTGTGAATTGCAGTAACCCTACGGACATGGGACATTCAGAGCAGCTTCTGTCATTCTGCAACAGGGAAAGAGGGGTTTGAGTTCCAGCATGCTTTACCACTGGATCAGAGGTTGTCCTGGACTGTTGCAGGGAGGTATTTCCCAATTGCATCCTTCTTAAACATAATAATGAACTAGGAAGAATTCCTTAAAGAAAAAAAAAACCAACACAAAACCAAAACAAAAACCCACTGAGCTCCTAAATATAATGAGTTTGTCGTTCCTGTTTTCTAATGCAAATAGCACCTGTTCACTTTCACACTAATTCCCCCTCCCCTCAAAATCTCACCTCTTCCTTCCATCTTTCATCATAACATGAGATACCGCTTGCACCTCAGGCCTGCTTGCCAGAGTACAAGATGTTTAGGTTTGCCTTCTCTTTATAGCCGAGCTGCTTCTCCTCTGATTTCTGGTGTAAGTGAAAGGATGAGGAACAAGTGACTGGGAAGCAGGGAGCTGAGATACAACCGTTGTAGGATCTCCCTAGATGTCCTTGAATTGGTTTTGTTGAGCACACCAAAGCTTTGGAGAACTGTTGAAGCCATTTCCAGAGCATTTGTCCTAATCTGTTACTATCAACCAGAGCTGTTATTTTTTTTCCCCTTCCCTGATTCCCTTCAATTGCTGCTGCAGGTCAGCTTCCTCTCTGCCTAAATGGCTGCGGCAACATCTGAAAGACACAAGCACATCGATCCCATTTGGCACACTCTGTGTCATCTGCTGTGACCCAGACCACCTATTAGACTTGGCTTGATCAGGCCAAGTGATGGTTTACTGAGATGGGGTATTGTGGGCTGCGTAAATAACATCTTATTTTCTCTCGTTCTTTTCTTTGATTCTGAAACCACTTGCATTTCTGAGATAGGAAAATACATTTAGGTGATGGTGAAATGATTTTGTTGCTTGGCTACTTATTGTTCATCTGCTGTAAAATTTGCTCTTTACTCTGGGCCACTGTGCCTTTCCTGAGAGCAGAAATTAGTCTCTATTAGACTCTGTCTAAAACCTAATTGACATCATATTTATTAGCATAATCATACTAATGGATCTGCTTGTTTCAAAAGAAACCTAACTCTTCTGTTGTTGTTGTTCAGGCACATTAATGCTCAATGTGCTCTCCTTTTAGCTGATAGGTCACTTTAAATTGTGTTCTTTAATACCAGATAGCAGATTTGCTTTATGAAATAATGTGGGTTTGGCTGCGCTTGGGTTTTTCCTTTCTAGCCTGGTGAGTCCTACTACCATCATCTTGATCTGTGTGCCTCCACACCCTACGAAATGTTGATCCATCTGAGCTGATCAGTATTTGGATAGAAAATGTCTGAGAAAACGTATCTTCTTTTTGAAGAGAAACAGTATTTGATTTTGGAGGCAGCGCCATTCCATCCTCTGTTTGCATAGCACCAGTCTCTGGGAAGGTGCTTAAAGAGCATTCCCTGTGGGAAGAGGGATTCCTGTTCTGTTTGTTCTCCAGTACTGTGGGAGCACCTGGGGAGAGATGGGCCAACCTGTAGTCATCTCAAAGCAGTGTAGTATTTCTTGCCAAAGCTTTCATGATTTACCAGTGAAAGTTTACAGATTTATGTCAAGAAAACCAAACAGCGGTCCTTATATGGATGGGAAAAAAAAAAGGTTTTATTTTAGATAAACAAACTAAATGGTAATTCAGATTGTAATTCACAACAGTGAACCATAGGAAAATCCTGTAAAGAAGGAATTGGAAGAGAAAGAAACAAAGAAGCTGTTGTGCATTTATCGGTGAGAAACAAGGTTAGAGTCTGTTGGAGTGAGGGGAGTGGGGAAGAGTACTTTCTCTTCAACAAAAAATAAGTTACTCGGCACATTGCACTTAAACAGTTAGGTGCTATTCTGGGTAATAATACTCCGTTTATCAGAAATTCCTTTTCTTGGTTTTATTTGGAAATCATTTTTCGGTGCCTGTTTTAAGGCAGTGCATGGTGTTCATGAACTGTAAGCCCACTCCTATCACTCCTAGTGTTGCCACGTAACATCATGGTAAAGAACAGATATAAGTAGTAACAATTTTCTGTGTAGGCTTAGCTTTGAGTGAAATTTATCCCAGGGCACTACAGTTGCTGGGAAACTATTTATTTTTTTTTTTTTTTTAAAACGCCCCCGCCATGCTTTATCTTTGCAGATTAATGACTGTCTATTTACTAAAATAAACATAAAATACCTTGCTCAATGAAAGAGGCCACGAAGCACTGATAAAGATTTCCTCAGACTCTTGACTCCTTGCCGTATGCACATGAAATTATAGGAGAGAGTCCTTCCAGACTGATATCATTAACAGGGTCTTCCTAGGCTTTCTTGTCATTAGAATCAGGTATTTGTTACGGGGTAGAGTAGGGAAAAATCCCCAGCTGAATCAGGGGAAACCTGTGGGGGATCTCTTGGCCAGGAAATCAGGGAAGAGTGGTGCTTAGATTTTCTAAATCTTCTTTCTCTCCTTGCTTAGAAGCGTTACCTTAAGAAGAAATATTGTATTGATTTTCTGCATTGCTTTTATAGATTTTATTTTTAGAACTTACTTAAATGGTGCAGGAACTACTTATCATTAATTCTGGAGGTACTTCTGAATTCATGGTTCATTAATATGGACCTTTAACACTTGGTCACTTTATCTCTTAGCAGAACTTCTCTCTATTGGTTTTACTGGAAACATCCCTTTTATTTTTATAAGGGACATTTGGGGACTTGATGTTTGTTTTCAAGAAGTCTTTGCTCATTTCTGAGCAACTACTTTGTCTCTCTATTTTTTCCCCTTTCATACCTTTGCTTTCTGAAAATTTGAATTTGTTTGGGGGGGGAAAAATCCAAACCAACAAAGCTTCCAGAGAAGGGACCGTGGTATGGTTATCTATGAACATCCTTCAAAGTAATTCTTTGTAATGTTTATATTCGTTGCCGCTTGTCATGAAGGGAGGCAGAGTTTTATTCCTGTTTTATCAAGTCTCCACAAAATGTGTTGTCCCTGTTTTTTTCAAGAAGAAAAAGTTACACAGTGAAATTTCACCTTCATTTCCCCTCAGATTTAAGTTAGTCCGGATATATTGAAAGTCTGCTACAAATAGGGAAGGAAAGATTAATTCTTCCACGTCAGATGGGAAATGAATTTACTTGCTCTGTCAGGAGAAGACTAGAGATAAAAGACATGATGAGTTAAAAACATAGCTGAAAATAAGTAGTGATAAGGAAATAAACTCATGGATAGTCTTCATTCTGCTTTCAAGATCAGCATTATATTTATTCTGTTATTTATTAGTATGGCAGCAAAAGGTCGCTATGCAATTCATCATAAGAAAGGCCATTATCGCTGCCTCTGTGTCGCTTTTTACTTAAGAAATGAGAGAAAGGAATAAATATAACAAAGAATCGGGAAGAGATAAGTTTAAAGTTTAAAGTAATGTGGATGTGAGCCCATGATTGGTCCAGTTTATCAAGTGCAGTTCATGTCTTGAAAATAAAATTAATACATCACATGTAAAACTTCTTCAGATGTTTACTCATTGGCACCACAGAATGTGTAGCAGGTAGAATATTTGCAACAGACTTTCAGGGAGAGAGGGTTGTGGTCTGGCAGTGGAGCCAGGGTGGTGTTTTTGTGGTGTGGTGATGTACAGAGGCAGCGACACTCAAAATCCTAGAAGAGTTATAGGGGGCAAGGGGAATGGGGGGAATTTAATGATGTTGGTGAAAGAAATATACATGGAAGAAGTGGAATATATTTTATGGATCATAGACTCAAGCAGAGAATAAGCAGTCATGGAAATAGCAAGCTTTCTAGGAGGCTTCAGCCTTCATCTAGGAGTTAACTTGATAGATGAGGTTAGGGGAGTCCTACAGGAATGAGATAAATTCACGAGAATACTTGCTTTATTGCCAATATTAATAGCTGCCAAAGTAAGTGCACTGAGAGGAATTTGAGGGTTTGTTATGACCAGAACTTTGATGTTTATGGAAGCTTTAACTGGCAGGCATTTTCTTTGCTGAGTGCATACTGTCTGTTATTTAGAAGATTGGTTTTACTTAAAATTCAGTTTACTAACTGCATTTGCTGTCTTCCATTATGGGTAGCATAGTTTTAGGTGATAAACAGGTTTTAATTACTCCTGGATTGTAGTACTTCAGAGTTTTACTTATTTTAGTGTAATAAGTTATATATGGTCTATATATGTATTGAGTTCATTAGCTAGAAGAACCATAAATACAGCTCTTTGCTTTTGAAGTGAACTTCCATCCTAGTTTCATGCAGAAAACTGAGATTTAATGTTAAGAGCATGAATTTATATTGTGTTCACTGAATATTATTAACTGGCTGCCTAAGGATTAATTGGCTGTGCAGTACCAGCAGTTGAGAGAAGGGGGCAGTGTTATTGTTAGTTGGATGTTATACTTTCATTCCAAAATCAACTTTTTTTCCTACTCTGCCTCCTATGCACACTGCTCCTTAGGTTGCAGCTGTACTGAGAAATGGTTCTGTTTCCAGGTGAGGGGGAGGTGGAAGTGTTTTGGGTTTTATTAATTCTTAAGTGTGTGCTGTATGAAGAACACATTGTAAAAAATTAATACTGTGTTTTTTTCTTTCCGTCTCTCCTCCCTTTTCACCCTTGTCTCCTGCTGTTTTTAAAACTAGGTATCAGATTGTAGTGGAAATAGTTCAGGCAACCACAATCAGCAATATTCCCCAAGTGAAGAGGCAGAAAGGTAAGATTCTGTTTTATTCAGTAACATCTGTTGTTTTCATTTTGAAAAGCTGTTTGAACTCCCGACATACATATGCAATCAGCGTGTGTGGGATTTTTAGACAGATTTTAGGAATGTGATGCCTTTAGTATTTCAGTTCTGTTCAATTTGTCTGATTCTTCCAGAAACTCCCATGGTGTGATTATTCCCCCACCACATCTTCATCTGAGCTGATGGATCATGAGAAAGGTCATATCCATGACGCATTTATTTTAAGAACTTGCTGCAATGAGGATTTTTTGGCATTACAAATTCATATGCTGAGAATCTTTCATACAATCCATTCTTCAAAGTCTCAGTCTGTTCTGCTTTCAAAACACAGAAGAAGGAATGATGCAGCATAATTGTCAGTCAGACTTTATTTTGACTCTTCATTGTATTATGTTTTTGTGTTGCAGTACAGAGTGCTCTTATATCCTTCTGCAATGTTTTGGCAATGTCTGCCTTTTAAAACGCACATGGATTTTACAGTTGCACTTACATTTATTATATGTGTTGTTTTTTATTGTTCTCAAAGTGTACTAAAACTGGTATATCTTCAGGACGTTATGTTGATGGCAAAATTACAGATGAAATTTTTGCTTGGATGGATATACTTAAGGTGTGTCAAAGCACAATAAAAGGCAGTGGACAGTATAAATTAATTTGTTTGTAAACAAACAAAGCTAAAAGATCTTGCTTTTAGGTTCTCAGGTAATACCTTTCTGTTGGGTTAAAAAAAATATTATTCTTTTCCAAGTCCTTGTATCAAAAGGGAAAGCTTTTAAAAGTGATTCAAGCATAAGGAAAAATGCAGGAATGGAAAACAAAACATGCCAGGAGAGGGGGGGATGTCTTTGGTCAGTCTGAAGAGTTTGGGGTCCATGCTCATGTTTCTGAAAGTATAAGATTGTCAACGCTGATATGCTTTTTGTTTACATCCTGACATAGAGCTAGATCTAGCTAGCTGTGCGTTCCTATAGGATAAATTGCTTGTGTCAATCCAAGGCAAAAGGAGAAGTAGGCACTGTTTTTAGCTCAAGAGTACATTACAGAAAGATGTATTAATGTTTCCCAAATGAAAGTTAATTTAATGGAAAGTCTGTTTCGTAAAATAATAAAATGAGGGCAGGGAAGTTAAGTCTGAGTACATTATGAAAAATCAATCTTGCTAAGCCTTTATTTCCATTTGTGCTGCCGTTGGTCTTTGTTGTGACAAGAATTGATTTGGGGAATGTTTTCATACAGGTTAGGTTCCTTCAATTAATTACTGTCTTGCTCTCCTCTGTCTCACTTGAGTTTAGGTAGTTAACTATGCACTGTTCTAAACCCCGAACAGAAGATGTTTTTCTGAAGCTACAAGTGCCTGGTACTACAGAATAGATATAAAAAGATTACTGCTATTTATTCTGCCAAAGTAGGTCTGAGTCCACTTACTCTGTGGTGAAGTTGGTTCTGCATTTTTATGGGCTCTTGACTTTTACCTGTAATAAAAAAAAAAAAATCAATTAGGAATTCCACTGCCTGGTGTACTGAAGTTTTGTGTTAAGGTATTGACTTCGATTATTAGTTTAGTCCTATGGCAACCTTCTGTGTCATTTAAGGGTTGATTACCGCTGATGGCTGTGTTAGCCGGTGGAGCTAGAGTGGCTAAACTTTTTATTTATCAAACAACCAATGGTTATTCATATTGTGTCTGAAGAAAAAGGTGACGTGTTTTGCTTGACACATATAGAACACTACGTCCAATGGAAGTGTACAATACAATTTTTAGAGTTCACAGAAATTTAAGGCAGATTTCTGATCTGAGTTATCCTGCTAAGCTTTTCATCTACCAAAATTTTTCAGGCTCAGTCTATATACAGTAAACTTGAAGAGGCCTGTCAAAATTGCAGAAGGTTAAAATCTAATTCTGAAGGCTTTTTTGTGTCTTGTTTTTTCCAGAAATAGGTGATCTAGTGAGAGGTGTCCCTGCCCAGGGCAGGGGGTTTGGAACTTAATCTTAAGGTCCCTTCCAAGCCGAACCATTCTATGATGAAACATTTTTCCTAATGTTGTAATGAATTTAAGTTGTTCCTGAATTTTAGGAAGAAATGTTTAGGGAAAAAAAGCCGTGCTACCATCCTTGAAACAAAATAAAGCACATCACAGCTCACTGCTGATACAAAAATTGTTGAACTTTTGTAGAGCAGATCACCACATCGCTTATGTTTCCCTTTCTGGATGCCACAGCATACTGCTACCCCTGCATCAGCTGGAGTTCATGGTGAATAACTAAATGTAAGATTTATGCAAAATGGAAGTGTGTTTGCACAGTCTCATTCTACGAGACTCTATTTCTCATCTGTTCCCCTGATCCCTGCTGCATACCTGTCACAACGTGTGTGAGCATGGGTGTTCGATGTGTATGAAAGTCTCCACTTTCCTGGTAGTAAATGAGCTTTTGCCTTTTGTGTCGGGGCATCTCTTGGCCTTGATTCCACCCTGGCGAGAGCTAGTCTTACTGGTAGCTATTTCTTTTTTTTTCTTATGGCAAAGTTGAGTCCTGAAAATATAACTGCTTCTTTAGTTTTTGGGTGTTCAGCTGGAGCAGCTGAACTTGGGCTGGCTAGCGATCTGCCGAGCCTGATAGCCGTGCTCAGACTGTAGAGTAGAGGAAGTGTAGAATAACATGTACATGGAAACAGTCTCAGGCTCCATCAGTTTGAGGTGTGGGAGCTTCCTGAGGCAGCGCTTTCAGTTGAAAAAGGTACAGCAACAAACGTGAGGAGCACTTAATGTGGCAGGAGTGGCCAGTTCCCTGCAGCAGTGAGTGCTCAGCTACTGTCTAAGCAAAGTATGTGTTGTGCAAGTACGTGACTGGGCATAAAGATGCTTGAGCAGGATTGTGTACCTTCGCTCTTGGTTGAGGAGACATAATTAAGTCTCTAAAACTGGCCAAAAAGATTTAGTTTATAAAAGGATTAGGTGTCTGTTGTGAAAGGATGAGTAGCCTGAGGACCAGGTTTCAGAGTGATGGCTTCTCATGCGAGAAGCCTGATTTTTTTTTTTAATCTGGTGATAAACATTTAAAGTAAACATTTAATGTTGGTGCTCTGGGCAGTTGGAGAGGAAGGCTTGTCCCTCAGCAAGGACAGGATTCCTTATGCTTGATTTAACTACTGTTGGTGCCACCTATTGGCAAAATACTTCGCTGTCGGCACCCTCTAATAAAAGCAGAAAGTACTTTAAAGTACTTCTAAACATCGTTGTATTAAAACCTCTGTAGTAAAAATGACATGTTATAGGGTCTTTTTCCTTTTCAGATTTCTATCACTTGAGTCTTCTGGCGCAAAGGGAAAGGTACAAAAGCATCTGATTCATGTTAAGCAGTAAGTTTTGCATTTGACTTCCTGAGAGAGTCAAATGTCTTAAAAGATTGAGACACCAAATAATTTGAGAGGTTCATTGTACGATGCCTGCTATGGGTGGATGATAGAACTTCTGTGACCAGGAGAATTGCGTTTGGCCGTTGCTGAAGCTGAATAAGAAACCTAATGCAGCATTAGTGCTTTCAGAGGTGTTGATGGTTTATTTTTGGAGTGGTACAGGCCACTTGTAGATGGAAGCTGTTATCTTCGACGCTGACACCATGCTGCTTCCCTCATTTACACTTGCACAAAACTGCTGAATCTGATGTGTACATGTATCTGCATTACTTCTCCAAACTGTGTCCTTCTATGTATCCTCTTCAGAATAGTCAGGGTCACTTCAGCAGTGACTGGAGGCGGCGGCTTGGGTTCGGGTTTACTTTTTTTAACTCATGTTTGATGTTTCTTCCTATTGATATTTTTGGACTGTGCTCTTCTTTACAGTCACATGTGCTCTGGTTGGAAGAATCATGTCTTCCTAAATCTTCACCTCTCTCCTCATCCTGCCTTGGAAGTACTGAACCAAATTTGAGCTAAATTTTAGATTTTTTTTTTAATTTTTTTTTTTTTTTTTTACAAAGTCTGTGTGTCATAGATTTTGAAGGACTAGACATGCTTATCTAAGAACGTTTACTGCATTTTGATCTAGTAGAGCAGTTTGTAAGTGGACGAATATGCAGATAAGGCATGGTAGCATGAGTGAGAGAAGACCTGAGTTTCTAGAAGTGAGGGTAGTTCTAATTTTCTAAAGGAAAGGCTTCAAAAAAGCCTTTTAAATGATACAGCAACGAAAGTAAGTTGCTGTAATAATTTGATATTTGCTGTAATGTGAATAATAAACTGTTTAAATACACCGGTTCTAATTCTGACAGACACATTTTTGTTTCTTCTCTTACTGATATTACTTTATAGGATCCTACAAGAATTTTAGCAAGGATCCCTTTTTACAAGCTGCTGTTCAAAACGAAAACCCATGAACCTTGTCTTAGGCTAAAACAGAGAGACTCTCTCAACAGATTCTCCCCGCTCCTGACACTCTAAAGGGGATTTGTTTGATTTTTTTTCCTGTGCCTTCTACCTGACACATGAGTTCACAGCATGACCGTAAACCACCTTCAAATGATGGGATGGGACCATTTTTTAGACAGTACATTGTAATCAACCCCAGGGCACCCCTGTTGAGAAAACTGCTCCTTTTCAAGCAGGGGTTGCGAGACGGGTCGAGTAAGCAGCCTTTTCTATACACAGTGATCTGCTGTGTTGCGGTAGAAGGATTCTCCTGCGGAGTAGTTCCCACTGTGCATCTAGATATTTGCTTTTCTAAGTGGAGCTGACGACTGGTAGAGAAGCAGAACTGTCTGTGGGCAGGCTTTTTAGGTGCTCTGGTTCGGAAAGAGGCTTGAATGTTTGGCTGTAAAAAGGGACTTTTCTTCTAGAAACGGGGGCTCTGAGCTAACTTGGGTGAGTGGGTTGCGATGTGTGGGTTTTGTCAAGATGATAATTTAGAGTGAAGTAAAATGGATACTTCTGCATTCCAGCGCATTACAGATGCCATCTAACTTAATTATGACAAAACTATATTATGATTCCTCCCTCTCCATCCTCCACAGAGGGATAAACACGCAGACACAATTATTTTTGCATAGCTTTTTTGGCAGGGCTTAAAGAGCTGCTGCTGTGCTTGCAAGCTGTGCTCGAGCAGTGCGTGTGGAGGGAATCCTTGTGGTTGGAGGTGAAGGTTACTGTGACTCTGATCATGGTGGGCTCTTTTGTTTTGATTTGTGATCTTTTTAAATCAGCTCCTTAGGAGGAGGAGGGTTGCCTTTCTCCTCCTGTGACCCTTTGTGTGTGAGTGATGGTAGTGCATCTTGTCCATGGTTTGTTTGGTGAGATGCCCATCAGTGAGAGAGGAAGGAAGAGGCTGACTGGTCACACAGAAGTGACCAAGGGGAATGCAGGGACCTACGGACAGAGGATATATGTGGTGGACGTTACTTTATTGTATACTACATGCTCAAATTTACCTTACTGCAACTTGGCTTTTGTTTTGCTCAGCTGTGGCAGTGATATGGGAGGCTGCATTGCACAACGTACTGCTGATGATCAGTGCCTAAATTCTCCATGATCTCCTTTTAAGTCCCTTCCCCAAATCTGTTGCCTGAAGTGTTTGGGATTTAGCACTTTTTTTAACTCATTCTCTTGTCTGACCACAGGGTGGATTTTCCCTTTGCTTGTACCATGGGCAGTGGAAGAACCGTGTGAACTGTTCTTAAAGTTTAGCCTGCTCTTGCAGAATTGAATAAATACTTTTCCAGACCTATGTAGGCTTTGGAAACATGTAATTTAAAGTTTCTGAGAGTTCAAAGAGGTCTGTAATGATGGGTAAATTATATATAGAAGATTACAGTTACTGTTTATATGAAAATGTTAAATTGGTGTTTGCTACCTAAGTGCTTCAGCACGGCATGTGCTTAACTCATGTTTCACAAAAAGTCTTGCAGAAGCACATGTGATGTTGTGCAAGTGTGTAGCTCTTTCAGAGACCAGTCAGATGGGTCAGTGCTGTTGTACGTGCTGCCAGGTGACAGGTACCTGGAGTTCTTGAAGCTCTAAAGGAACAAGACCTTGTACTTCCAGTTTTAATCATATTTTTGCAATATAACTTTGCAGTTGAGAAGTCTTTGTTTTATGCTGCTTCTATCAAGAGAAGGGGCAGCTTATGAAGTAGTGCAATACAATGTAGTTCGTGCTTTAAGCGATCTGTTCTATATTGTATCTATCTTCATTTACATTGGTATTATGTTGTATCATTTACTGTGGTATGTGATAATAAAGTTTGTATGGTTTTTGTTGGCATCACTGTCTTTTGCAAGGCCCAGCATTCTGAGTGAAAAAGGAATGGTGTGGATGTGTACTGCAGTTCAAGTTATTTAGTAACTGAGTAGCAGAACTACCAAAAAAGAAGAGGAAAGAAAATTAGGTCTGAAATCCGTTCTTAGAAGTGGTTTTGGTGGGTTCTAGGATCTGCTCCTGGCCTAGTTCAGATCAAGGTGGTTATGAGCGGTGCAGAGGAAAGACTGGAAGCTTTGTCAGAAATCACTCTAGGTGTACAGAGGTGGATGGAGTATCTGGATTTGCCCAGATATCTTAGCTTCTGTTGTTTGATAAATTTGAGCTCATTTGGACCGTTTTATTTTAATATTGTCCAGTGCAAGTTGACTTATGCAGAGATGTGGATTGATAAGCAGAGTTTGAAATTCTGCTTTTGGAAGTGATTGCATTTGAATGCCCTTGGGAGGGGGCGGGTTATGCAATCATACCTGAAGGTACTGAACATCATCTTTGCTGCTGCTCATGGCAGGGGGGGTGGAAATAGATAATCTTTAAGGTCCCTTCCAACTCTAACCATTCTATGACACTCAGAAAGGCAAAAAAAGGTTCTTAGTACATTAGCGGTGGTTGGATGAAGCAAGAATAGATTAAAGAGAGAAGTTGTCTTTATAGCTTAAATACTTTTTTGATAGGGCTTAATTAAAAAACCCGAACAAACAAAAAAGCAAGCACAAAACCAAAAAACCCAAACAAACAAAAAAACATCCAAAAGAAAAAGAAACAACCAAAAACCCAGAGTATTTTAAATCTGAAAAATATGAGAATTCTCAAAAATCTCAAAAGAAAGTTAAAGTTAAGAGAAAACCAAACTCCTGACCTTTCCCAGCTCATATGAAAATGCTCCTCCTGACCTCTGCTAGCTTATCTTTAATTTTTCGGAAGAGGGAAGTCATGTTCAGTGTATGTCCATGCTTCCACGCTGTCTCTTGCGCTGCAACATGTTGGGCATGCGCTGTGTAGGGCTGCTTTTCATCAGCCTCTTGTTTATTTGTGAAGGGACGTCGCTGCCAGGCTTCCGTGGTGACTAGTCCTCTTTATCCATGGAGCAGTAACAGGCTGGCAGTGTGATCTTCATCATTCTGCCCCAATGGTTTCTTACACGAAGTGGCTCCTTATAGATACGAAGAGCCAAGTGAGGCAAATGATTTTTTGAAGGAACTTTGCTAATAAAGTGATTAATCACCGGAAGCAGGTGGGATGTAGGGCTTATTAGTCTCTCCTGGAGGCCTGCTGCAATCACAGGATGATAAGATTTCAGGTGAAGTAGACGTGCTTACTTTGAAAACCCTCCAAGAATGCCTTGTTTTCACTAAGAAGCATACTTTTGTTTTAGGAAGGCTGAATGATCATTACGTAGCACTATTTGAGCCCAAAGTATTTAAACTATTGAGAGAATTGAGAACTTTTAGAAATCATCTTAGTCGAGAAGGGGAAATGTGGGATTTAATCTTCACTTTAAACTACTGTCCATATATTTGTATTAGCTGTAAATGGTTTAAATTGAGGGGGAGAGTTATTTTGTCCCTAAGGTCTTTTCCTGGCTTTTGTTGTTCTCCTTTCTTTTTCTCTCAATACTGGTACCTCTGGTCAGGGAGCTGAAACACTAAATTAAATGCTCTGTTGACTTCCCTGTGGAGATAACATGCCAGGAAAACAGATGGCTTATTTTTTTTTTACGTGGTAAACTCATTTTATCTTTTGCTTCAGCGAGTATCATCTCTGTAGTTCACTATTTATGTGGCGGCTCAGATGCAAATGATACTCATCTGTTAAAACACTAAATGTCTTTGAATTTGGGAGGTTCCCTACCAACATACATAAATACATGCAGCGAATAAAGGAGACTAAAAATGTGGGTAAAGATATTGGGAGAGTATCTGTACTCACATTATGTGTAGGAATTCAGGGAGCTCCATGTACCTTGAGTTGACCTTCAGTATACAAGTGATAAAACTTATGGACACATGCAGAATAAGGGGGAAATAAAAAGATGAAAACAGTCCAAAAAAGGAGAGGGTACCTTAATGTATTAGAAATGTGTTTAAAATACCTAATTTAAATCATTCCTTAGAGATGTCTTCCTTCTGTGTATGCATTCGCAAACCTGCTGTCTGGCTGTTTCATTACAGTAACTGTTTGAAAGTGGAATGCTGTTTCCATCTGCATCGTTTTACTAGCATTTGATATTTCGAAAACGTAGTAGAATAGGTGTCTTATTTGTCCATGAACAATCAATTAATTGAGAGGTAAGTACAAGCCAGGTACTGCTTTAGTTGCAGCCTGCGAAAGTGGGAACAACGGGAAAATAAATTCAGTGTGAATCAGTTGCATCCTGCAGATATAAACCAGGAATTATTTCAACGCATTAATCTGTTTTATCTAGTGTTCCTTTTTTTAGGCCCTGGTAATTAGCTGAAACGTCTGGAATGTAGAATATGCAAACATTACACCTTTTATTACCGAGTCTTATTAAACTAAATGTCCCCTTGATGTTACTTCACTATTTAACAGTGATCTGACATGGCATTGTAAGATGTTCTTCCTAGTCCTCTGACCATTTTGGGTGAGCTTTGGTTGCTGTTGTTGTCTGGAGGAGATAATGTATGATGTGCTGTTCACATCAGTCTCAAGAAATTTGAATTTGCAAATGAGATGCATGAGAAGGTGTCATACTGGGCTGGAGGTGACCGAGTCCAGTCCCTCCTGACTTTAGGCAGTCAATGTTATATTCAGTAAGGAACATAAGCTGTTAGCTCTAGGTGTTATCATCGTACACCATGGCTGTAGGTAACTTCCTAACACTGTCTGATAAACGTACACACTGTACTACAAGCCTTGGGCCTGTCTTGCAATAAGCTACAGGAAGAGAGCTGGAGGGATCTGATTTCATCAGACATAAGGGTTTATATAAAAGAGTTCAGAAAAAATCCTTGAGGTATCATTGGAGAATGTTTCAAAGTCATCATTCTGCTTCCAAACCAAACTTCTCGGTGTCTGTGCTCACGTGCATATTTGACTCCTGATTGACAAATGCTTTGATGGGGCAGGTCACAGAGGCAGTGGTGTGATGATGCTTCCAGGTTGTAAAAGACTGTCTCTGCTTTGCTTTATTCTTAGATTCAAAAGGAAAAGAAACTGCAGCAATGAAAGCTGACCTCCTGAGGGCTCGCAACGTGAAGAGATATATTAATCAGCTGACGGTGGCAAAGAAGCAGTGCGAGAAAAGAATAAGGCTCCTGGGAGGGCCTGCTTATGATCAGCAGGAAGATGGCGTTTCTGACGAAGGCGATGGCCCTCAGAGTCAGAAGGTATAAATTGAATAGTCCATACATTGTCTGAAGGTCATTCTAAATGTGTTAGCACTGGATTGGATTAGCCTCAACGGTCATTAATCCTTCCCTTCCCCCGGGAGTCAAGTGTAAATTAATTGCTGCATATTTTATTTATCTTGGGGAAAGATCATGCAGGCACCTGAAAAGACATAGTGATCACTCAGCTTGGAATATTGCTAAATTTGAAACTTCATAAAGAATCAAGTGGCTCATAAGCATGTGTGATTTTTCAGACATGCTGCATCTGGGGATTTAATAAAGAACTTGGTAGCAGCCTTTCTGAATGTAGCAACTTGCTTTCAAATAAAAGATTGCCAACATACGTGCAGTGTTTCCTCGGCCCTTGTTATATTTACTGTAGGAAATACCTGTGGGTTTTGCAAATATTGAGGAATTCAAAAGCAAACACTTGTGGAAGGCAATTGATGAAATTAAGGGCGGTCATTGCCGTTAACAACAAAAGCTGTTGATTGAATGCTGGTTTTCAGCACTGTAGTCTGGAATTGAAAAAACTACTATTGTATTAGGCAACATCTACAAAAATAAACTCATGGCTGCTTATCCTTGCTAAACTTTTCTAAGTTTAGTGACTTCCTTGTGTAATCTACTTGTTCCCCTTTGGGCAAAATGCAGTAATGGATGTATTCAAATTAGAAAGAAGATTTTTATCTTTCTCATGTAGGTAGAAGAGAAGAAGAGAAATTATCACTTCATGCAGGGATCTTTAATTTTCATTATGTCCTTACAATAATTCTAATTTAGTGGCACATAAATAAAAAAGTTGCATGACAGAAAAATAGCTCTTACTATTTGTGTTTTGTCTTTCTTGAGTAAGAGCTGAAAGAGAGCAATTCCCTCTTGCCCTGTGTCCATGGTTTCAGATGGTTTGTCCTAGGTTGTGCCAAGGAAGTCATGATTTGTTTCCTGAAATTGGGTATAGAGAGAGATGCCAGGGAGAAAAGGAGAGAGTGAAGCATGTGGCAGCACCGCGTGAGCCACTGATGCCACTTTTGGTGCCTGCTGAGATGCTATGGACTTTGCAAGGTAGATAACATGGTGACATAAGAGTGTTCAGCAGCGGGGTCAAGCAGCGAAGCTGCACAGGATAGGGGCAGGGATTCGTCAGAAATATAATATTATGTTAATTAAACTCAAAGGAATTCCTGTTGTTAATGTTGCCTGTTTTATGACCTGATAGATTCTTGGTGGGAGCTGCTGAATCAGGGTTATATCTTGCGAATATCCCCATGAGCAGCTCCAGGGGAGTTAATGGTACTATTAAAAGGAATAAAGACTCCTTGCACAGGCTTGTTGTAGCGATGGCATAAACAATGGGGTCTGGGGCTGCTCTGCTTCTAGGCAGAGGGAAGGGCGTTGTTTGGGATTTAGTTGATAAGATGATGTTGGTATGTCACTGCTGGTGGCCCATTAATTTCTCTTTAGAGTCTGGCTGTGCCAGCTCTTCTGTTAAGCTAACACTTAACCTGCAGAATAACCAGTTTATGAGGAAGAAACTGGAAGTTTGCCTTCCTTTCTTCAACTTGCATGAAATAAGTCAGAAATGGGCATTTACTCGTGGTGTTTTGAGTTATTATTTTATGTAAATGCAGTGCAGAAGCTTGGGTACACTACTAACTTTGGGGAACTTTTGGTACTAGTTGAACATAAGACAAAGTGACTAGTGACCTAAACGTGTATTTTGGTTTCACTTCTGCATCCTGCAGGAAACTTTCTCTTTTCTGTAGTAATAAGGGAGTAATAGCATTGCTGGTGAAAGTCTTTAATGCATATTCTGATTGTGGGCTTAAATGTGGAGATGGATTATTTGGAGCTGTCAATGTTCTCCTTTTACAGAGTTAGGAAACAAAAATCATGTGCTTTGAAATTTTTTTTTTTTTTTTTTGCTTTCACAGTAGGAGCTAATTATAAAACAGTGTCAGTTTTCTGTTTGATAAATACGTAAAAGTCAAGGGACTGTATAGACTCCGCACATGTTTCGCTCACCTCATTATCCTGAAACTGGGTTCTGTGGAGAAATCCTGAATGTGTGAATTATAATCGAATGTTTATACACAAACAAACAAACCTCAGCTACTCTCTGAATCTGAATTCTGTCATTAGCTGTGATATTGATTTATACTCTGCCCTGGGGGTTAGACCTGTTTTCAGAGAAAATGCAGTTTGAATTAGTGTAATATGTAAAGCATCTCTTCTAATCTACTTATGGTCAGTGCAGTTTTAGTCCTTTTTCTTCAAAACTGTATCTGCCCAGTACTGCTGTAATTAATTGAGTTCTTGTTGCCTGGGTTTATTCAGCGTTTGTTTGATCTGTTGTGTTCAGCACAGCAGCCACATCACCACATCTGTGAGATTTGAGGTGTGGAGTCACAGCATCTGCGTAGTGGAGCTGTTTTGTGAACCACAGGTGGAGGGAGAAGCTCTGATCCTTGCGTAGCTGTGAGATAGCGAGGATACCACCCCAGTATGCTTTGAGGCACAGGCAGTCCGTGTTTGTAACCCTACTGATGAGGACTAAGTTGAACCTCCTGCAGGAGACCTTGCTTCCACCACATCTGTGGAGAGATGCTGATTTAGTTGATGACTGATTCCACTGTGATTTCTGAGCTTCAGGTTGTGAGATGACGTTACGTCAGGACACCTGATGGTACAGAATTTGGGGATATAAAGAGAGCAAGCTTCAGTTGTTCTTCCCTATTGCCTGAAGATGGGGTGTCTTACGATAGAAGTAAGTTGATGAAACTGTGAGTCTCAAGGCAGGGATTTTTCCATCAGTCTAGGTGCAGTAAAATAGCCAGGTATCTTATGTAGTATATACTTCCTGATAGATACCTAATCATTGCATTTGGTTCAGCTACTGCTGTATATGACAAAGACAGCCTTCTGAGGACTTGCCTTTTAAAAAAAAAATAAGAAGAATATATAGTTTAATTTTAGTCATTGTACAACCAAAGTATTAGTTAATGTTTTTAAAAATGCAGCTTGGAAAGAGACACGTTTTTCCAGTGTTATTTTTTACATTCCTCTTACTCCTGTCTTCTACAAAGAAGAAAAAAAAATACCCACAAGTGAAAGCATAAGTCCTGTGGTCTGACTGTGTGCCATCATCCCAGCAGAAAATCTCTGCTACTCACCCAAATTGTGTTCACCCCATCTGTGATCTGCAGTGCTGTTACCAGCTGTATTGTGGTTATTCATTAGAGGCCAGTGTGGGTGTAGCAAATGGGAACTTGGTGTGTTGCAAAGAAATATAGTACAGTGCATTTGTGCCATGTCTGGTGCCTAAACAGGCCCTTCCAAATTAAGTAGATATTTTACCTTCTGCTGCAGAGGGAGGCTGTGACTGACTTCAGGGACTTGCCCAAGACCTGGTCTCTGCTTTGTAGGGCAGAAATAAGGCTGTTCTGTGTGCATGTGCTGGGGATGCTGGTTAAAGCACCCTGCTTGGAAAAAAAAAAAAAAAAAATCTAACTCCTTCCTAGTCTTTGGCGGAGCCTGTGTCCAGCTGTGGTGGATTAGTTACTGTCCTGTTGGAGTAGGGAATTGATGTAGCAGCAGTAAAGCTGGTGGTTTTTCCGAACCTGGAAGCTGCTGTCAAGTTAAAGGGTTGCTATTCAGGCTGCTAATTTTAAGATTATGTCTGCTAACTGGATATTAGATTTGAGGGTGTACACATGCCCTAATGCGTGTGTGTGCCAGTGTGGCTTAGAGCTTTGTACTCTAATCCCTGGTGATGCTGAGTCATAAAATGGTCTTTTGCTGAGGATTACAAATTACTGCAAAATCTCATTCTTTAAATTGGAGAAGGAAGGATTCTCCACAGAATGCTTCCTGGATTGGGTGCATTTTAGGATAATTTACCACCTCAAACCTAAAAACTTCTTTTGTTGTCATTGAAGTCTTAATAATGTTTATTGTATGGTGTTTGTAACATATTTAATAATTCCAAGGTGTTTGTCTCAAAGAAAAGGTCTGGGCTCACAAAAATAGAGGAGGAGGAAGCGATAATGGCTTTTTAATCGAACAGCTTAATGGCAGCAGCATCTGCTTGAGTGTGAGAAATCTGTGGTTCCGTTTCCTTTGACATACACCCTCCTCTCATCTCAGGAAGGGTCCTGCGCATTATATCACAGCCCGTGCTCTTTCCTGGCTGCATTTCTGATAGATGCTTTTCAATAACACTCAGTTAATGGGAACTGGCCATCAAATGCCCCAGCTGCCAGGGTAAAGAACTATACTCCATCTTTCTCCGTGTCCCTGGGAATAATTGAGCTACATCTCAAAGCTCTGTGGCCTGTGGCGTGTAAACTGCTGGTGTTACTCTGTTTTGAATCAAGTAGAGAATAGATCAGTTGGCTTTCAGCTTGGCTCCTCTGCCTTGCAGGGACGTTGGAAGTTAAATTTTTGGCACTAGCATTTCATGAATGACTTGAAATGCTATCCTACTCCCTTGAAATGTCCTTACCTTCAGGACAGAAAACACGTGGAAACATTTTTCTATCTAGTAGGACCATAGATGCATTTATCGTCTAAATACTTACAACTCATCATTAGATTTTTTTTTTTTTTTATGAAGCAAAACTATTACTGTAGTTCTGGGTAGTTGAATGTTGCACACAAACTTGTGGAATGCATGGGGCTCTGATTTTCCCCATAAAGGGTGAATAGAAGCTAGAGTTCGCTATTTTCCCAAGTTTTACTCTTAGTTTTCCTTTCTTCAGATTCTTCAGTTTGAAGAAATTTTGGCCAACCCTTCCTACCGAGAGCATTTCCGAATCTACATGGAGAGGATGGACAAGATGGCTTTGATTGGTCTTTGGGAGTCTGTGGAGTATCTGAAGAGCGCTAACAAGGTGGAAGAAATTGCAAGTCCATGCGGCTTGTACATTAATGAGAATCTTTGCTTGGTTTGATCTTGATGTTAGGAGATGTCTTTGTATTTATGTTTTAAAAATAGCAATAATGAGGGCAGATGCTAAGCAATTTAGGTTTTTTAACTCCCTCATGTCAATGTTTGAGGATAATACTGCAATTAAGTTGTTGCTGTTGTGCAGGTAGTTTGCTGCTGTTTTATTTAGTAACATGACCTGTAAAAAAGGCTACTTGATCTACAAAAGTAGTCGAATTATTTCCCTCTCCACCAGAGAAAAATCTTGCAGTAATATATTGGCTTTAGTTGTATCAGCTCACGTGAAACTTAAAAGTACCTTACTGTTTGATAGTCTGCACCTAAACTTCTCATGTTGCCAATTACAGGCAGTCCATTCAATCCAAAACCATGAAAATTGGTGTATATATGTTTTCAAAATCCTTTTGGAAGAGAGATTTTGCTTTAAAAGACCCCTTCTTCTCCTTGGTTGGTTACTGTACCAGCAGCTAAGTTTCTCCAGGAATGCCGCAGCACTGCTAGAGGGAAGAAACAGTGCTATTCTGTAATTTGTGCTAAAATAAAGTAGGAATGGGAACCCTGAAACAGGAATGAGAAATATCACTTAAAGTTGCAAGAAGTTTCCTGGAGCAATGGTGCAGAGCAAGAATGTAGAGGACAAATTTGCTGTTTATGAGCAGGGGTGGAGTTTTGGGGGAAACTATTTTAAACCTCCAGGATTCCCACTAGCATGAAATATGAATTTCATTATTAAGTATCAGTTAATTTTTTTATTCGCTGTAATTTTATTACTGTCCTATGTAAAAAGATTCTAGTCAATTGGAAAACACAAATAGCATCCTCTAACCAAAGCGGCAAATTGTGGAGCCTGAGTAGTGAGCCATTAATACAGTCTGAATGAATGGCTGACAACCAACTCAGGTTAGAAAGTGTTTCATAAAAAGGCACCGTGAAGAGAGTTGTATAAATCAGTTTTGATTTGCAAACTGCTTGTGATTGGAAAAGGTGCTATAAATCATTTTCATAGAATCATAGAATGGTTTGGGTTGGAAGGGACCTTCAAGATCACCCAGTTCCAACCCCCTGCCCTGGGCAGGGACACCTCCCACCAGACCAGGTTGCTCCAAGCCCCATCCAGCCTGGCCTTGGACACCTCCAGGGATGGGGCAGCCACAGCTTCTCTGGGCAACCTGGGCCAGGGTCTCACCACCCTTGCAGGAAAGAATTTATTTCTAGTATCTAATTTTATGACCTTTCAGCTGGGATTTCACTCCTTGCTTTCAAAACAACTATGTAGAGTGCCTTAATTCAAGACTTCCATTTTTAAAAAGAGATTTTAACACACTGTGCTTCCATTGCGCCATGGAATGTAAAGATCATCTGCCATTACAGGGGCTGCCTTAATTGCCAAAAAGTAGTGTTATGCAGCCATGTGGCTGCGACATTGTCACATGAGGCAAGCCAGCACCTTGTGCCTTACTAAGGGAGTGGATAAAACCTTTTTAATTCAGGTCAATTTAAAGACGTGGTAATTTAGAGAGATGATCATGAGCTGTGCTGCATTAATTCCCCTCTTCACTGTTTGTTACTACGAAGTTCAGTCCTGTGCACTGTTGTGTGCTCAGTGGAAATACTCAGCCTCGTGTGCTAGTAAACATCTTTTCAGGTGTGCTTTTTCCTTTTTTCTTTTCTTTTTTTTTTCTTTTATTTTCCTCCTCAAAAATTAATTTTAGTCACAGATCAAGTGACTTGATCCTGTCCAGCAGAAGACAGGGGAGCCTATACAGCTGAGCTCTATAATCTGAATTTAAAATGGTGACCACAATGTTTTCTAGGACTTGCTTTTTTTTCCTGTTAATACCAGCTTTTGGAGCATTCCTTTAAAAGCAGTGGGTAATTTTAGAGCACAGTTGTTTCTTCACTTAACAAATACCAATATTTATCTCGTGAAATTGCCTGCACACCTATGCTAAGCAGTCAGAGTACTTGATCTCAGTAAGAGATTCACAGATGTGTTCTCATACATCTGGGCATGAAATTAGCTTGATCATCCTTCAAATTATGCACCTGGATCCTGACTCATCCTGGTATTTTTAACATTTTTCTCATTATTCTCTTCTCCCTTCCCTCTCCCTCCTTGCTTCCTAGGCTGAAATACCTCAACTGGTCAGCGAAATTTATCAGAATTTTTTTGTGGAAAGCAGAGAAATACCCGTGGAAAAATCCCTTTATAAAGAAATACAGCAAAGTCTCGTGGGAAATAAAGGCATTGAAGTATTCTACAGAATTCAGGCAGATGTTTATGAAACTCTAAAGGACAGATACTACCCCTCATTCATCGTCAGTGATTTGTATGAGAGATCAGTCAAGAAGGAAGAGGAAAGAAGTTCTGCGCAGCTGATTCCTGAGGACAAAGATGAAGTGGTGAGTCACATGGACAATTTCTTTCACTGAAGACAATGAGTAAAGCGGACAGTAGCATCTTCTGCCTTTGAGCTTTGGACTACTTTTCTCTTTTCCTGGTGTATTTGTAAATACCATCACTCATAGTTTCATCGGGTAAGCCTGGTTATCTTTGCCAGCTCTTCAAAACAAAACAGTACAAAATGACTGGTTACTTAAAGTTTAAATTAGTGAAAGTAGATATTTCAGATTTGCAAGCCTTTTGTACCCCATGTCTTTCATTATGCTCATAATATCAGAGAATCCAGAACATCTCATACAAGCTCAGCCACTCTGCTTTTCAGTGAGGGAAATCTCACTGAAACATCACTAGGTTTCTGTCTGTTGTCCCCGTCCCCTGTGCTTTTCCTCGGTACTAAAAAGGTGTTAACTTGTGCAAAAGAAGAGAAAAGTAATGTAAATATAATCTTACTGCTTTTGAATTAATTTATTGAATAAATTAATAGGCTATGTTGGAAGGAAATGATTAAAATAGCACTAGAACTGGAAATACTAAATCGGAGCATTCAAAATGTCATGAGCAATAACCTGATGGCAGGTTTTTTTCAGTGGGTTCTCTAAATGGGTGCTGTGGGGGGAACTTGTTACACTTTTCTAAGAACATTTTGACAAGAGCATCTCTCAGTCTAGTGAGCATCTTTCAGTCAGGCTGCCACTTCACATCAGCATGAATATCTTTGTTTTCCGTGTGAACTTGTTCAGAACACAATGAAGTGTAATAGTTCGTCTAAAACGGGATCTAAATGGGCAAGCAGGAAGCAGAATCCACGGGTGCTGATCTACATTCTGCCATTTAGACACAATTTTTCCAGAACCTGAGGCTTTTGTATTTACTGCTTAAATATGACTCTGATTTCTGTTGGCAAGCTACTATAGTCTCCATATCAGCAAATCTGCAGAGATGAGCTGTTACAAGTAAATTACTTCCAATATGAACTTCTAGAACTTGCTTAATTTTTCAGTTTGTTTCTCCCTGTGTTCTTTTCCTTGATAAAAAATTCAAGATGTGTTTCTTCTTTTGTCACTGGTAACTCAGCTATATGTTGAGGGTGGTAGGTACTTCAAAGACTTTCTGTCCTTGTGTTTGCCATCACTGGGACTTGGAAAAAAGACTGTTACTGGTTTTGTCCAGCACTTTCTATGTATTAAACGTTGTGCTTTTAAATCTCTCTATATTTTATTCAGAGTCTAATGGAGATAACTGTTTCTCTAGGAAGACTGACACAACACTTTAGGGCTGTCTGTCCTCTATCAGATAATGTCTACTATAGCTGCTGAAAAATTAGATTTTTGACATCAGCAGCGTCTGTCCTTCCTCTAAGTCCTTGGATATATATGTGCCAGATTTGAAGGCCGTGTCTGCTGTCAAAACTTACAGACTAATACGTTCCCGAGTTTGCTTCCATGGTTAAAGTTTTTTTGCCTTTTTAACAATGAACTTAGTATGAAGACACATGCACTATTAGAGCATCTCTCAAACAGAGCAATCATCATGTCTTCAGGGTCTTGGAGGTGGAAATAAATTCTAAGAAATTCTTCTTTCTGAGTCTTCCAGTGGGCTTTCAAGTATTGGTGAAAATGCAGTATTGGTCAATAGGTTTGGGTTTTTTTCTTCCCCATATATAGGAAACTACAGCTGAGAAATGTGATCTTTCTGAGGGGATGCGTATTGTTAGCAAATACTAATTGTTTTTGTTTTAGATGGGTTTTGGAGGTCTATGTCCTCACTTCCTGGGGTTACCTATGTTACTTTTCTATAATTGTCACTGTTGTAGCTGGATAGGTTAAAAGCCATCTAGTGTCCTCATGAAGGGGAGAACAAACAGATGAGCCCTGATTAAACGTGAGAAAATCAAATCAGAAGACAGGAATTGGAGCAAGGCCAGACCCCGCTGGTTCTGCTGCACGTGGAACAAGCTCGCTCTTCTTCCTTCCAATCCGTCATCGCTTTTCACTCCTTGGACAAACTTCCTTTAAAAGTCATGAGTAGATGTAAAAATGCAGAAGGAAGCAGCTCCCGCATTCAGAGGAAAGAGGGCCTGGTGGTTGCATCAGTGCTGCTAAAATTGCTAAAATAAGCCCAAAGTCTGTGCTCTGCAGCACTCGCAGAAATGGAAGTCATTGTCAGGTTAGCAATTGGGGGAAAGTAGCACAAGCCTTTAAAATCTCAGCTTTGAGTGTGTTGGTTGTTTCTTTGATAAATTCAGTTATTCGAATGCAGGTAACTTCTTATGTTGTAATTCTAGCATTTTTAGGATAAACCTAGTGATTCAGCAGTGTTTTTTGCTGTGTCTGAAGTGTTAATGACAGAAATTATGTAGCCTACCTTTGGGGTCAGAGCCTTACCGATTTGCAATTAATGTCAATCCTTTGATTACTAGAACCAAACTTCATATGAGAAGTCTTTTAATTCTTCAGTGTTGAAAATAGCATTTTTGATTCTTTTTGGCCACTGTGCTTCCCAAGAAGCAGATTTTATGGTTATTTTCAATAGCGTTTTGAGTAACAGTGTTATTAATTGTTGGTATTATTGTAGTGCCAGAAGACAACAAGAAGCTTGAATGAGCTGAGCACTGTACACGTGCTAGGAGGCAGTCCTGAGGAGTTTAGTCGCTGCAGAACAGACATAAGGAAGGTTGGGGCATAGAGATAATGTTATTTATTCAGCCACATCTCAGGCTAATGCAGAGCATGAATTTCTTAGCCTAGAACTCCCGACTTCTGCATTGTGGTATCCTCCCTTATGAGGATCACACTAAGGAGATTAATTATTGTTGTTGCTTTATCTCTTCAGACTTTTTTTACTAAGATAGATATAAAATACTGCAGAATTTACAGTAGGATTGTCTCCTCTAAAACTCAGAATTTAGTAGAGGCTTATTTCTGTCAGCTCTTTGTTAATTATATAAAGATGCAGCTTACTTAGTGGGAATGTCATTACATGACACAGAACTCTCCATGAGACTAGATTCATAGCTTCCCACAGATAAATTTTAGATACATTCAGTCACAAAGCAGACCTTAGAGATCTTTGAACATGGCAACGGTAACATCTCAGTGCTGTGTTTACTGCGTCTCGAGGTCTTCATGCTTATTTGGGGAAGCACAGTAAGAAAGGGGAGGCTGAGGCAAATGCCAAAAAGGTGTTAAAGAGAATGTCACGAGAAGGTGTGAAGTCTGTTTTTTTTGCACGCCAGAAGCACACGAGAGAGAAAAAGCTATTGGTTTGTCTGAATGAATATAAGAAAATTATTTATGAGTTTAGGGTAATGCATATGTGCTTTTAACACATTTTTATTGCAACTTCCAAAACCAGCAGTAAAATCTGTTTATGAAGAGAAAGGACTTGGTTTAGATTGTTCTGCGGGCAGATAAATCTGGTTTGTGAAGGTTTGTGGGAGGCAGGACTGTTTGTTAGAACCTGTGGGGTTTTTGTGTGTCCATCTTTCAGCTCTGAGCCTAAGTATTTGCTTTTCTCTCTGGCTCTGAATATTGATGACGGCTATTAAGCTTGTTGCTGCTTTTGAAATAAACTTTGATTCTTCCTCTTATTTACACTAAAGCCTTAGCTTGAAGGTCGTTTTACACAGTTGATAGGAGTTGCCAAAGAGCTGTAGTATAAATGGTAATGAGGCTTTGGTGCTTTTTATTTTTAACAGACTTCATGTCGTTTCATGTTGGATCTGATGGTTGGAATATCTGTTAGAATCTGTTATACCTACATTTTCGTCTATATCAAGAATAAGTGTTCTTATACATAAAACACTTATGGAGCAAGCAATAACTGTCTCATTTTTCATATTAATGATGCAATTACTTCCATCCTCTGTTCCTAGAGCCAAGGTTGTGAAGAAGCTACTGAAGAATGCAGCACAAGAATTAATGAACAGGCCAGTTATGCTGTAAATAAACTTCGCCAGCTAAATGACAAGCTTGAGTATAAGAAACAGGCTCTAAATTCCATATGTAATTCACCAAAACCCGACAAAAAGGTAAGCACCGTTAGTGTGTTTGGTCTTTTTTTTTTAATAAATATATATTATATGTGTATTAGTGTAATATCCAGTTGTCTCAGGCTCTTTTTAGACAGGACAGATTGCTATTTCAGTCAACCCGTTATAGAAAGTGAAATCAGAGCTCAGTTTTAATTGTTTTTTTTTTTCCTTTTTTTTTTTAAAGCTGTTGTAACTAAAATTGCAAATATGATTTATCTGCTGTTTGTCATAGGATAACAACCTTTCTCCCAGTGGTCTCACTGCTTTGTCGCTGCCAAATAGTATTTCTTCCTTATGTCTCTACCCACCTGTATCTGTGTAATCCTTGATGGCAGCTGGTTCCTTGTCCCTGCCGCATCTGCAGCACTGCAGCGAGGGATGTGCTATTTAGCTTCTGCTCCCTCTGCTGGCTTTGAGATAGCACAGCACGTTTCATAATCTTTTTTTTTGGGGAAAAAAAACCCCACACCTATAAAAATGACTGATTTCCTTTAGAAGGAACTAGGAGAAATCTACAGGCACGCTTTCATCAGACAAAGCAGTTCTTAGGAATACAAAACTTCTGTTCTCTGGGCTTGGATAAAAAAAGAATTAATAAAAAAAAATCTCTTTTCCTCTTTGCAAAGAGCACCAGTTAAGCAATCTAAGACCATATTCACGCAGAAGCAAGTGATTTGTACTTGGCTTGGGCCAACAGGTTTGCATTGTCACTGAGGATGATGATACAGGACTGTTGTTCGGATGCAGCTGGGCCAAGCTTTTCAGGTGTCACGAGGCTGGTTGCAAATGGGTGGGTAAGAGGAACAAGAAGCCGAGGTGTCTCCCTAAAATGAGCTCCTGCTCTAGGGATGGCAGTAACGTATCTGGGCATTAGCCACTGCTCAGGACCTGGGTTCTTTGTTCCACCACTCAGGGCAAGTGCTAAGATGCTGGTCTGAGTAGAAGGTGGCACCCACTCACTGTCTGCTGCCCCAGCTCTGGGGGTGGCTGCCTCTAAGAGAACAATGTGGACAGTTGCATTTGAGGCCGCCATGGCCGGCTCCACTCCCTCTGTCCCTTCCACGTCCCCCTTCTGCCAGGGGTTGCTGCACACGGCTGGAAATGTATCCTGCTCACAGCTGCTCTGCTCTCTCTGTCTGTGTGGCCTCAGCTGGCAGAAAATACCTCTTATTTGTCATCCAACTGCTACTGTCCTGAGTGGTAAGAGCACAGATGTGTCCCTTTTTCTTCCTTTTTTTTTTTTTATGCCTGTGTTACTGCAGTAGCATTGACCTTTGAAGCTTTTAAATGGATAGTTGGGGTTGACAGAGTGAGGTCACAGGGACTTTATTTTTTCTCCTCTGGTCATGGCAGGTAAAAATTTGGTTCTTGGTCATAGAAGGAGGTTAGGTATATGCTAGAAGGTTGTTATATTGCTGTTGTGTAGATATTACACATCTTACATGAGACAAAAATTCTGGAAAAGGCAGAATTTCTGTAGCTCTATAAAATGTACCATTTGTGATGCAAGTCATACAACTAAGAGTCATAAATTTGACCATGTGATGTATTGTATTTTTTTTTTTAAAGTGTCAGTTTCTTTTGCTGTGCTTCTGATGTCACGGGGTGTGTGTAATACTTCCACCTTTTCTTGTCATACTGTCTCCTGGTAGTATGTGTGATTACTGATATTTTTGCTGATGTGATGAGATAATTCTCCTTTATGGCAGTGAGCTATGTCTTGATGGGAACATCTTTTTAAATGTGTGCTTTCCACAGTAACAAATTCTTCCCTTTCCAAAACTAAAATGAACTAAGTGGGAGCTTCCTGAGTGATTGTTAACTCGGCTGAGTTCCTAGAAATGAAATCTATTCCCAGGTTCTTCGATCGCATCGTGTATATCTGAAAATAGCGAGGAGGATGCCTTCAGTAATGCATGTTTCAGTAATTGCTGTTAAAAGTTTGTATAAAACACATACTTTGTAATATATGTGTGTAATACATAATACTATCTAAATTGGTTTTTATGCTGATAGTGTGATAGTAGCATGCCCTTCTAATTTGTTTTTTGGTTTAGTGTCAGGGTTGACCTTTAAGCTGACTGCACGTTTATACGAGGCAGTGGATTCTCTCACAATTATTTTTTTCCATGTGAATTGTTTTGTCTCCCTGCTTTTGTGCCTTTTCTCCTTGCTGAGCAGTGTCCCTAAAGACACAACTAGGCTTGTTGCACAAGCTTTTTCCTACCAATTGTAATTGATAAACTTTCCTCTGCAGATTGTTTCGAAGCTGAAAGATGAAATTACTCTGATGGAGAGGGAGCATAACGACCTTCAGCTGCACATTGCAAGAACAGACTGGTGGTGTGAGAATCTTGGCATGTGGAAAGCCTTCATTGTCTCAGGCGAGGTAGGGGTTTTATTACAGCTTTTTATCTTCTGGGTCAGTTCAAACTTGCATGAAGAGAAGAATAAAAAACCTATATATACTTTCTTATACCTTTGTGTACGCTGTGTATACTTCATACTTATTTGGGGAGGGAGGAAACCCTGAGCTCCTTCTCTGTTTCCCCAGTGACAACTATGATGAACATACAAAATTTCTAGTCCTCAGACACTGTTGTAATGAAGTCACAAAAATGCCTGCGTATACGTGAACTGGTTTTGGCATTGGGCAAAAAAGTCATTTGCTATCTTAGGGGTATTGTTTTCATGAGAACTGTCTCTTGTTATATTACCACGCCATCACACCTGGGTGCAGTTGTGTCTCTGCTGTGTCTCAAAGGTGCAGTACTTAACACTTTTTGTGGTTTGTATTATTATATTTAACGGCAGCAGAGTTTCAAGGGACTAGAAGGCCCAGAAAGAAAGTGCTTTAAATCTATGAGTAAGTTGAAGGGAAGTTAGATTATTTTTTGGGGGTGTTCTTCTGCTCTTCCCTTTGGGCCTCAGCAGACAAATGTAGAATGAATCTTAAAAAAAAAAAGTAATGATAACAATTTTTTTCCATTTTTTTTCCATCTCATGGCTTTGTATTAACACTTGCCATGAAGGGAACCAGCAGATGCTTGTTCTGTAGTAACTGTAGGCTCGCACCGTGCATAAGCAGTCTTCTTGACAGTATTGTTTCAGAGAATTAAAGATTATTGGATCTCTGCTGGCTTGTCTTCCTATGCTATTAAGAAAATGTTCCTTGTATAAGTAGTTTCCTTGAGGTATTTTTTTTTCTTGCAAGAAAAAATTGTGTGCTGTTGAGTTTATTTGGTTGTGCCTTGAGCTCTTTCAAACTACGATGGGTCTGTCAACAGTTTAAACTCAGTGTCCGTAAAAGGAGAAATAAATCCAACAGGTTGAAAACTTAAGGCAGCATTTCAAAAACCGCATTCTCAATGTGTAAATATCTGGGTTTGTTTTTGTTTTAATGCTGTTTGCAGGTGATGGAGTTGAGAACAGTGAAGCTCTTAAATTGTCTTTAACAGTTCTCTGTAGTTTTTGAAGTCTGGTTTTTAAAAACCAGCAATTCCATGTGCAGCAAAACTTCAGAAGGGGCACCAGACAGAACTGCCCAGCATCTTCATTATTACTGGATGAGAAGGCTGTTCAGCTAATTAGGAGGTTGGGAGAGGCTTCTAATTACTTGCTGCTTTAACTATAAGTAGTACTGGATTAGATAATTAAAGTAGGCTTGCATTAATTGTGCCGTTTGCAGCTCTGTGCTTCAAAGGGTAGGCTGGAGAAAACGTTAATGTTGTAGTTATCAGTGTTAATTAATTGCTCGGGAATGTTCTGGCTGCAGTTGATGATTTTAGGGCTATGAGTAGGTGACACTGTCTTTCTGTCTGCAAAATATGCTGTGGCTAATCCTTGCCTGTAGCTCTGATTTTAGAGAGAGAAAAACTTGGTGGCCCTATATTTTCTTGCAGAAAAGCTTTGTAAAAGTAAATTTTGCTGAAAGTGTAATTGACCTTTTAAACTGATTTACTAAAACAGTAGATAATGCCTAAAAAACTAGAATTACTGAAGACTTGGGGAAAAAAAAACAACTATGTGTCCAAACTTGTTTGTACTCTCTTAGCTTGAATCTTTCAGTCTTTATAGTTTTGAGTGGTACGAATGCACTGGGGGTGTGTGTGTGAAGTGCTTAAAAAAATCAATGTATATGGTACAGTCTACAGGTGTCTTGTGGTAACTGATATTTCTGATAAAACCATCTTTTGGACACCCAGTGTTTCGGCTGGTTGGCAGAGGTTGAAAAAAAGACAGTAGGAACATGCAGAACGAGGGGATTTGTGAAAACAACTTGTGTAATTCTGTGAGTCCTTTCCCCGTGACAGGTATATAAGGTGAAATTCTGCCTGGCCTTTCTATGTTTAAAAGGCACTTTTAAGGGACTTTTTTTTAACTAGCTCGTATGTCCCTGCTGCACAGCTCAGGTGGGCTGTTTGCAAGAGCTGCTTTGAAGAAAGTTTCTGGTGAGTCACGCGGTTCTTCACTGGCTTAATGACTGGGCTAATTTTTGTTAAAGTTTAATTATTCCCAAGGGATGCCTGGACCAGCCCTTAGTGCTTCTAACAGGTGATTTAATGGCTTCCCTTGGCAGCTTGTTACTTTACTGGACAATTATTACAGGTTTTGCTAACGTTAAATTTACACTTTACCTATTGCAGCTAATAGCTGTAGCTTCTCCTGGGCAGTATTTAATAATATTTGTTCCTCCTTTGTTTTTGCAATATTTCATTGAATGTTTCTTACCGTTACCACACCACACACCCAAATAAGAGGTGCTCGCCTCTGGTGTGCACTTTGTAGGTTTTATTAACGGATGTAGGTGTGTCAACATCCTTGTTCTTGTCTTTCTCTATCCACTTTGGGACTTTGTGCCTCAAAGGAGGAAGGTAGAAATCTTTACCCTTTGTGGAGTAGGTATCTATGGCATGCTAGTGGTCAGGAAATTCTCAAATAAATAATCTTTACATTGTTTTGAGGCTGTGGAGTTGTTCCTGTTACAATAATACCCCAATAGCTTTGGGTGCTCGAGAGCTAATTCTGTCCCTGCCAGGGAAATAGCAGTGAATAACCTTGAATGCTTATGTGTAAGCTGAGGAAAAGGGCTGAGCAGGAAACTTGTGGAAATGCCCTCCTAGGGGCTGATTCCAAGAGCCTTTGCTGGTGCTGTGAAGTGATCAGGGCTGACACTATCCTGGGACATTTGGACTTGGAAAACCAAACCAGAGTGCAAATGTTAAGTTTCTTCTTATGAAGCACCAGAGTTGGAAGAGGGTTAGGATGGTTCTCAGAGCTGGGTGATTTTTAAGATGGAAGTAATGGAAGTGGGGGTGAAATCTCACAGCACGGCATGCAAGGTTTGGTGTTCAGCAGGAGCTCCGACCCACTGGAGCACCTTTTGGCTGGAACCAGTAGGTAAGCTGGTGGCTTGTCAGATGTGCAAGGTGTCTTGAGTGGGCTGCAGGTGTAAAAAAGGCAAATGTGGCTCTTGAATATATCAGGAGAGGAGTTTCCATTCAAGATGAAGCATTACAGTTGCTCTGGAGGTGCTGGGACTTTGCGTTTGAGAAGGGTGGAATGAAATGGATTGAATGAAGAACTTCTTCCATGGGAAGTGATTGTGAAAGCACTTCTGTTTGCTTGGCTTAGCAAAAGGGAGACTTGGAGGATTAAAGTGCTCTGGAAAAACACATCAATAAGGGAAAACATAAGGGAGGGATGAAGAGTTGTTGGAACAAATGGGGAATGAGTTTGGAAATGGAAAGAAAACTTCCAGTGTCTGGGGTGAGGGTCTAGAGCAGACTTTTAGTGTAATGGGGATGGAAACCAATTGATTCACAAATTGAATTAATTCATGATAGCAGTTGTATGAGATGGTGCCTGTTACAGCAAAGGACTAGAGCTCCTGGCTTAGATGACCCCACTAACATCCCATTTTTCTGTGCATTTCCCAGTTGACTTAATAATTTGGAAAAACAAATGTACAAGTTCTTAAATTGGTCAAAAATTTTGCTTTCTTAAGAAGATCCTGAAGACTTTCAGGTATTTATATGAGGGTATTTGAAGGAAGTTGTGATTTGTCTCCTTCTAGTAATTAGAATTTAAATGGGTTTATACATGTATCCTAACTTGAAAGCAGAAGGGAGTACTAAGTCCTTCCATTTTGAGAATGTCCTTCCAGAGGGATGACTCTCATCTCATAATTACAGTTCAGATGACCCTATGCGTATGCAAATCCCTGCCTTGGGGGTGAATGTGTAATTGAGAATGACTCAAATCAGCATTTTCAGATCTCCCAGTTTTCAAAAGCAGCTGCTGGGAGGTGTTTGTGAGTCACCTGCAAGCACAAAATCCAGTCAAGCTCAGGGGTAGACAGGGCAGGGACTGTCCCAGTAGATCCCTCTGACCTTCATTTTGGAGGCGGTTCAAGCATCTCTTTCTGCAGTATCTGGCAGGAGAAAGGCAGTTCCCCAAATTGCTCTGCTGGGAACCAGCCACGCTTTCAGATGTTCAAGCTGGTGCTTTGTATTCTGTCCGGGTGCTGCTGCAGCTTTTTTTTTTACATAGAGCTGTGAAACCTTGGCCTCAAATCGTGTTTCCCAGTGGTCCACAAGCAGCTTTAGGATCGGTGCATGACAGGGAATATTCTCCATGTACAGCTGTAAAATATGAAGATAACTCTTAGCTGTGTGTCTTTTACAGTGGTGATGCAGCTGTTGGTTAAATTATCTGTCACGAGCATTAAGTGTTGTCACACCTCTACAGGCTTCTCAGAAAATGTGTCATAATTTTTTGAATTGTAAAGTTTATTCTTATCCTAATTGGATTAGTTAAATGTTCTTTAAAAAAAAACACCCCCAAAAGCTTATTCAATAAGATTGTGTGAGAGTTATATTTTATAATTACCTTTCTGTTACTTGCATGTATATTAAGACAAGCATTTAAGAGTTTGGCTTGGCCAGAAAAAGCTGTGTATTTCATGCATTTCCCTTATTTGCCTTTCATAATCTATTTAGCTGTTTTCTTAAAATAAGAAAACAATTAATCTGTTACCATTCAGGACATAAGGGTGGAATTCTGGGTGGCTTCTCAAATTGAGACATAATCTGGTCACACTGCTGCCATTGTCTCAAGAAAACATCATTTAACTTCTTTGCTTTAGTTTTCCCATTTGCACAATGTGGTTAATCTTAATCACTCATCCTTCCTCGGGCTGTCGTACAGTCCCGTTTGTAAAGTTGTGAGCCCCTCAAATGAAACGTGGCATGGATACTACATGTCCTGTGCGCTCAGAAAACCTCAAGTGAGCAGAGAAGTCACTCTGAGCCATGAAGGGTGGGAATCATGGGAGAACAGTCAGGAAAAGGCAGATAAGGAGAGATGGAGTCTTGATAAACCATCGGAAAGTTACATAGTGGCTACCTTAAAAACTGAAATAATACACACAGCCGTTTCATAGAATCGTAGAATGGTTTGGGTTGGGTGGGACCTTGAAGATCATCTAGTTCCAACCCAGCTGCCATGGGCAGGGACACCTCCTGCTAGAGGAGGAGTTTGAAGGCGACCTGTCAGGGAGATTTGATAGCTGATGGGATGGCATTGCAGAGCTGTATGTAAAGCGCAATAGTGGCTAGTTGGACGCCTGATCCAGGACTGACAGCATTTTGGGTAAAGTTTAATCCATTAGGGATATTGCTCCACGTGTACCCTTCAAACTGTGAGAGAAGCGTGGGACAGTGATGGTGACATCATTTGCAAGCCAGTCATCTGGCAACCCAAACCTTCCACTCTTTGCTGTCAAAGTTGCATACCTTATCTGTTGTGTTGTTCCCCACAAGGTTTTAGAAGAGAATGGAGAACAAGTGCCCTGTTACTCTGTCATGGTGAGTTTACAAGAAGTTGGCGGAGCCGAAACCAAGAACTGGACTGTTCCCAGGAAGCTCAGTGAGTTTCAGAACCTGCACCGGAAACTCAGTGAGGTACGGATCTTGGCTGGGAAGGGAGAAGATGCAAATGGCTAAAATTTGTCAGAATGGTGCACGGAGAGGAGAAAACCAGATAAAAATTTAACATTACCAGGTTTTATTCCAGCCTTTTGGCTTTTAGCCCTTTAGAGCTAGTTTTCAATCTATTTCTGACCTCTGCCAGATGCTTATAAAACTTGTTTATAATTTTTTTTTTCTTAATAATGAATGTTTTACTGAACTAAACCAATGTCAAAATAGTAAATGCTCTGCACTCTCATGCAATAGCCTGCTTTGAAAACTAGATTTTGTCGCTGGCTTCCAGGGAAGTATTAGAAAAGACGGCTTTTGGGGACAGAGAAGGTTTCATTTTACAGTGCTTTAACCTTTCTGTCTAAGGGATAGATAATGATGATGGTGGGAAGTGAAGGGGTTTACATGTGTCAGCCCATAGTGGGTAAGGGAAAGTAGGTGTTTTTTGAGGCGCTGAGAATGGTGCGGAAGGGAGATGGGAGCACAAAGGAGTCTTTTCATTTCTGTTCTGAACCACCTGTGTTTTTCTGCACCCACATGTTAAGTGAGCTCTCCTTTCTCCTACGCAGTGTTTTCCCTCGTTAAAGAAAGTTCAGTTGCCTTCCCTCAGCAAGCTGCCCTTCAAATCCATAGACCAGAAATTCATGGAGAAATCCAAGAACCAGCTTAATAACTTTCTGCAGGTAAGAAAACAAAGACAAAGCCACCAGATGTCTGAACAGGAGGCTTGAATTGTGCCTCTGGAGTGGATGTTGTCTCTCTATTGGCTAAAGAGAGAGCCTAAAACGCACAGGTCAGATGTCAGATTTGACATCATAAGTGTCAAAATTGTCTAAAACGCCTGAAGTTGAGATGAGTTTGGCTGATAATAACCATTTCTGTAGTGGTAAGTTAATTTAAACTTTGATTAATTAATATATAGCAAATAATGAATCCTGTAGTCCTTAACTACAACACAACAAATTTCTTACAAATTAGAACTTAGAAAGTAAGTTGTAAGATTAAAAACTTTAATCCTACTAGTTCTCATACTTTAGAACTAACTTCCTGAAGTATCTTTGTGAGACACGGATTATTTTTTTTCCCTCTCACTGTGTCTCTGAGACATGTCTTAATCAGTTTCACTGGATGGCCTTACACATCTTGTTCCTTAACAATACATATTTAACTGATGTGTTGTTTCTGTCATTATTTTTCCTTCACAGAAATTGCTCTCTGATGAAAGACTCTGCCAGAGTGAAGCACTTTACGCCTTCTTGAGCCCTTCCCCAGAGCACCTCAAAGTTATTGATGTGCAAGGAAAGAAGTCGTCTTTTTCACTCTCCTCGTTTCTGGAACGACTTCCTGGTGATTTGTTTTCTCATCAGGAGGTAAGTGGTAGAAAAGTAATCTTCTCAAATTTAATTACTTATCCAAAGTAAGCAGGGAGAGACATTAATATAGTGCATTTGAATGGCAGGTTATATTGGAAGGCATTTCCAAAGGTCATTTTCAATTTACTGTAGGTGAACAAGGTGTCAAAAATAGGAGCTGTCTATGAATTTAAAAGGTGTTTATTCATACCATAAGTTTCCGGACCTTTGATAAATATATATAGGCAAATGTGTAACCTTTCACAAATAAATGAATTGCAGTCCATGTGGGATTGTTTATTTTTTATAGCAGAATTTCCCACTTCTTCTGCTCTTGATGTGTGTATTTCATTTTGACAGGTAAAAATAATTCTCTCTTCAGAAGCTTCTCTTGGCAGGGAACAGCTGTGTGTCCTTAATAATTTCTGGACAATGTCTGAAGCAAAGCTAGTTTTGACAAAGGATTTTGGCAAATGGCATAGGCTCCCTGAGGGAATTTGCAAATACAGGCAGGAGCCCATGTGGGCCAACCAGTTGGGGAATTTGATACTAAGCCATAAAGAAACATTGTCTTTCAAAATACAGTGACGATTAGATTAGTGACTAAAATAGCTCATTGACTAGAACGGACCATAATTCCATGGCTCTCTGTTCTGTGTGGCTCGTGTTGCAGCCTCCAAGGAGCTGTTTCTATTCCCTTTTTTAGTTAATACATTAGATGAAATAATTCTTTTCTTACCCGCCATAGTTGTCTGCAGTGATTTGGCTTCTGCAGGATGAGTAGAGTTTGGGGAACTCATACAGCTCTAGCCTGTTGATAGGCAAAAAGGTGGTCTTGCATCTCTGAGGAAGAAGAAAATCCTATATTTTCATTTGTAAAAATTGCACTCCATTTGCACCTAGACGGTGAATGCCTATGTTTCATTTCAGAGTAATAAACGTAAAGAAAGTTTGAGAAACTAATTTTACACTTCAATAAAAGTACTGCAGTTCTGAAAACAAAAGTGACTGTTAGGTAGAAGTAGCTTCAAAGCACAGAAGCATGAAGCTATTTGTATTTTGGTATTTAATTGGAAAACATCCTCAAGAAAAAAGCCAGATCACACGTATATTGTATTACGTGAGTGTGTAGGAGGAGATATTAGGATATATGGGAGAAGGAAAGGGAGCTTGTGATAGGAGTGCGTGAGAGAGGAGAGAGAACAAAGAAATGAAGCAGAAATGAAGCAACTGGTACTGAAAAAACAGGAAAGAAGTCGAGCGAAAAATGTGCAGAGAATGTGGCAGCAGAGGAGTTGGAACGCAACTTCTTAGTTTAATATTATTTCTTACTTTTACTTGTGGGATTAGGAACTTAATTTTGGCTAGACTGTATTTTTCCAGGTACTGTGCAAATGCAGCAAAACTATCCTGCATCACATCCACCTTCCCTCCCTTCCTTCCCTAAGCTTAAATGTCAGATGAGAGGACAGAATCCAGATGGGGGGGGTGTAGGAAACTTACACCCTCTGAATCAGTACGGCAAACGCTTGTCCTAGTTTCAAAATAACGATAAAATGGAGGGAGGGGGATTGTGAGGTGGTCTGGGATCAGCTCTAATGTTTCTTGGGCACCCTTTTCTTTCAGTGTGAGCTTTAGAGCTTTGTGAGCTTTTAGATCAGCTCCGTCTTGCCTGGTGATAGCATTTTGGATAATTCACTAAAGCAGTTAAACTAGGGTTAAATTGTTTGGTACAAGGTCATTAATGGCATTAGTTGTGTTAAATCACACTTTACAAAGCTGTTAGATTTGTGTTGTCTTCGTAACAATTCCTGGTTTAGTTTGTATTTTGGACTTTGTAGAAGACAATGCTCTCGTACAGTGCTCTCTCTGCCTTTTACGTCTCTTCTCATGCTTTTCAAATACGTGTTAGAGCAAGAATATTACCTCTTGAGTGCTGTTTTCAAGATGAGATACTGCAGCAATTTCCGATCTATTATATATACAGCTCCTTGGACAGGGACAGCTTTAGAACATATTTCTTAGCTCTCAAGACCGAAACCAAGTTAGAGGAAAAAACACGGTTGATATAATCTAGAGGAAGGGGTTTTAGGTTTATGAAGTGTTAATGGATAGAAAGCGCACTGTGGTGTAAGAATTTACATTTCTCATTGCATTTTCTAAATGATAAGGGATTGACCGAACAGCAGAAAAATAGAGCAGGGACCTCAGAGAGGTCATCGGGTTTGTTCTCCTGCTCCAAGCAGACCTGATTCTGCCGGCAAAATTCTTGCCACGTGTTGGTCTAATGTGTTTTTAAACCTCTGGTAACTGATGTTCTCCAGCTGAGCAAGGCAGCATGTCCCAGTTCTCAGCTGTCTTCATGGTTAGGAAACTTTTCTTACTGTCGGACCGAAATCTCCCTCCTTTAGCCAGCCTAGCTCTGCTCCTCTCTGCAGCCAACATCATCTCGGTTATCAGGAGTTACTACTTTCCTATTGTCTCTTATTCTTTTATTTCTTAGACAGAGCAGCCCCAATTTCTCCTAGGTTTTGTTAGGCTATGTTTTATTTCCTTCTTATGGCTTTGCTCTGGTCTTACCCGATTATATGTATTTTTCTTGGAAATGTGGTGATTAAAATTTGAAACACAATGCTCCCACTATGTTTTCCTATTCCCATGCATGAAAAGAATTTTTATATCTCTATGTGTATATATGTCATCCAAACAGTGTTCCTGCTTAAACATCATGGTATTTACACTTGCCTCTTCCGCAGCAGTGTGGCCCTGGGATTTTTTTCCTGTAGTATTATCGATATAAATTGTTTTGTTTCCTGCATTTACACAGTGAGTTATTGCCACTCTGCATCTGTCTTTATGAAACCCTGTGGGCTCAGCTCCAAACTCAGTCAGCTCACCTGCAAAGGTTATTTTCTGTTCTGTTGCCCAAGTGCTTAATGAAAATGTGGAATGATGTCTACTATGAAAAATTAAACAAAACATAATTTCTCAAACTAACAAAGGGCCAAGAAGCCTATTAAGCAGAGGAAGGTAGTGAGTGAGACTGGAGTTTGCTCTAGACTGTGTCCCTGGGGAAAACTCTGTTCGTCACCAGTGAATTTGTGTGTTTGTGTGGTAAGATGGGTAATCAGTTGTGGTTTCCTTGTGTGGCTTTTCTTGCCAGTATGGTTTGGCCCTTTGTTCCCTGCCCTCGGTCACAGCTCAGCCTACCGTTGGCAGAAAGCTTGAAAAGCTGGGGACTCCTCAAGCTGTGGGAGTCGTTAAAGGGGGGAGTCCACGTGGATGTTTATCATGTGCTTCGGTGGGATTTTTTCTTTCTGTTTTTCTGGTTATGAGGAGAAAAGTGGCAGCTTGAGCAGCACTAGAGAAAATGTCAAATGTGACACAAGAAGTGCAGGGTACAGGATATGTAAGTGTTGGAATATGCAACACTCTGGAGTTATTTATGGACTACTATTTATAGACTGTAGATACTCAGGGACTGGAAACGTACCTGAAGTCAATCACAGAATCACATGGGGTTGGAAGGGACCTCTGGAGATCATCTAGTCCAACCCCCTGCCAGAGCAGGTCCATCCAGAGCAGGCTGCACAGGAACGTGTCCAGGCGGGTTTTGAATGTCTCCAGAAGAGACTCCACCACCTCTCTGGGCAGCCTCTGCCAGTGCTCTGCCACTCAGTGATGGGCTTTAGGTGGGATTTGGAGGGTGTGAGGAAGGAGTAAGACAAACTGATGTACAGGTTGGAGACTGTAGGATACTCTCTGTATAGCAGAGTTCAAATGACAGGCAAGGGATGACCAAAAGGTTGTGACCAAAAGACAGACACCAAAATAATGCAAGAGAAATAGAGCCACGAAGCAGGTTTTCCAGACTAGATGATGGGGGGGTGGGGGGAAAACCCTACAGTGTTAGACGGTGGAATGATAAGAAAGGCAAAGGAAGAGATGACTGTTTTCTTTGTAAATCAGGACTGAAGAAAGAAAATCTGTCTGCACACCATTCTGACCGTTCCTGAACTGGATTCTGGGTCCTTGCACCAGCCTCAGTGGGGGTCAGGCCTGCCTTGCTGCAGCTTTGCTCTAAGCACAGGCGGGCAAGGGATGCCAGGGCAGCGAAGGGATGTGGTGGCTGCCATGAGTAGTGGTAGGAGGTGTAATTCTGGTGCTGAAAATGATCCTCGTGACACTGAGAAACAACCCACTCTCTGCTCTTCATTCTTGAATAATGGCACTGCCAAAACTGCAGTGGTCCATGGAATGGTTGGTTTGGAAGGGACCTTAAAAATCACCCAGTTCCAACCCCCTGCCCTGGGCAGGAACACCTCCCACCAGACCAGGTTGCTCAAAGCCCCATCCAACCTGACCTTGAACCCCTCCAGGGTTCAAGGAGGATCAAGCCCCTCCAGCCATCTGGGCTGCCAGAAGACAGCTTCTCTGGGCAACCTGGGCCAGGGTCTCAGAGTGAAAAGGCAGCACTGTCTGCTCTCCAGGGGAGCCAGCGGCCTGCTTCTCCAGATGAAATAACCAGATTCTTCCTAGCTGCTTGTGTTGCAAACAGCTCCAGCTGGCTGGCTCCCCATCCTGAATGTCCTTCATGGGTGTTGTGTCAGAGAAGGCTTTGCAATCACCAACATTTCTGAGTGCCATCTCCTCCTTATGGTTCTCCCTAGCTTCCTGGCAGTACCTGGCTCCCACATCACCTCCTTTCCCTTACCCAGCTCGTGTTGGCAGGGCAATATAAGCAGCTGACCCCACGAATCTGGGCAGATCCACCCAACATTGAGGTGTTTACTGGGGTGAGGCTGCAGGCAGAAGATCCAGCAGTGGCAATGACTCCAGCAGTGCAGTGTGTCCTCATTGCTCTTGGCCACTGGGAAGTGCAATCCCTTTTCAAAATCCCTGGTGAGGTTTCTGTTTGCCAGACCCTGCCAGCAGCAGAGTTGGTGGCTCTAATGACCTTTCTCACGAGGGCCAGCTGTGGCCCTTCCCCAGGGCATGGCAGTGAGTGAATCTGTTCTGGAAGAAGGGTGGGGAGCAGCAGCGCCTATTCGTGTTGTGTCTCTCTTCCTAGGAAGAAACGGAAGAGGACAGTGACCTGTCAGACTACGGAGAGGAGGTGGATGGGAAAAGGGACTCTCTTGCTGAACCATGTTTCATGCTGATTGGAGAGATCTTTGAGCTGCGAGGAAGTAAGATGTGAACCTGCTTATTTGCTAGTGGGAGCTGTTGGCTGAGAAGTCTGGGACACTGTGTAATTCAGATTTTTCTGCTGGTTCAATAAGTGGAAAATGTTCTTGCACTCTATATAGCCTGTTTGTTTGGAACAGAGCTGTTCTTCAGTAGTTCCTAACTTCGGTGTTTTCATTCAAAAATGAGATTCTAATATAAAGTGGCAGTAAAAATACAACTGCTAAGGGAGAGCATCTGCATTCAATATTCTGAAGTTTTTCATTTAAAAAAAAATCTGGAAAATCCAGAGAAGTACAAAAGCATGTTTTCTGTATGTAGGCTGCATGTTAGAATGTATGAATCATGAGGAAGGAAAGATGACTTTATTACAGAACATGTCACTGACAAAGCAACATAATTTTAATGTCCTTTTTAAGTGTATTACGTCTGCATTTTAGTTCTACAGTTTAGATAGTGGAATTGTGGCATCTTTCAGTACCAGATGATATTTTTTTTTCCTCCTTTATGTAACTAAATGAATGGTGATAAAGAAAACTGCTTTTGTTTCTGTTTGAATGTGCAGTCACACTTGAAGCCCTATAAAATTATTTACAGGGTAACTATTACAAAATGCAGCACCTTCCAAAAATGGCAGATGCATCTTCCAAATATAGACTTTCTCCTGTTGATAGAGAACAGCATGAAAGATTGATTAACCAGTAATTACGAGGAAGCACTCCCATTCCTTTCCTTTATTTGGCATGAAAAGCAACTGCTTGGTTTATTTGAGTGAAAATGCTTTCAGAATTGTAAGGATGCTGCTGTGTGTACAACATTCACTAGTAGGCACAAAAAGTGTGAATTTTTAAGGGGTTTTCTTTTCTCTAGTAGAAAAGGGGTTTCGGGTAGTTGTGTGGCTCGATAAACTTGAAATATTCCTAAACATAAAAGTTTACAGTATGAACTATAAATGCATATTACAGATTTGTTTATATAATCCACAAGAATTAAAAAACATACAGCAATCAGTACAGGGAAAGCAGCAAGAAAAATGAGACCAATGTACAGTTAGTGAACACTTACAATAACAGGTAGTTATAGGTTATAGGAAGTTATGTAGTTATAGGTAAAAGTAAGTAATAACCTTATAATAACTGTAGGTATAGGGTGGTTTTTGGGTGGGGGTGACATGGGGGAAGATTTTGAACATGATCACGCGTTCCCTAATGATATTAACCTCTTGATCTTTATTTTCTGTCACTTTTCATTGTTGTAGTGTTCAAATGGGTCAGAAAAACGTTAATTGCACTAGTACAAGTCACTTTTGGAAGAACTATCAACAAGTAAGTAGCTGTTACTTTAACTGAACGTGCATCATTGCTCTATGGAAAAGAAAGAAAAGGCTGAGAGCAGAATTGCTCAAAAAAAATAATCTAGACATTGTGTTGTCTGTGATAATCTGCATTTGTTTTCCACAGCTCAATTTACAAGTACATTATGTTGACTAGAGAAGACACAGATATGTAAATTATCTATTTCCTTATTTTTCCCCTACAGAGGGCTTTGCTTTTGGAATAAGACAGTATTTCATGGGATTTCATTTGTACACACATAAATAACAAAAATGACTTGCTGTCTTGTTTTTCTGAACAGCCTGGCTCTGAATGGCTTTTATTAGTTTGTGCTTTATTTTACAGTCCCATGAAGATTTTTGACAGATCTGAAGCTAGATTTCTGTTTTCAGGAAGTTCTTTCAAATTGTAGAGTGGCTTGGGTGTGAAGGGACCTTAAAGACCATCCAGTTCCAACCTCCTGCCCTGGGCAGGGACACCTCCCACCAGATGAGGTTGCTCCAAGCCTCCTCCAGCCTGGCCTTGAACCCCTCCAGGGATGGGGCAGCCACAGCTTCTCTGGGCAACCTGGGCCAGGGTCTCACCACCCTCACAGCAAAGAATTTCTTCCTGAGATCTCATCTCTTTCAGTTTAAGTGTTCCCTCTTGTCCTATGGCTCCACTCCCTGCTAAAGAGTCCCTCCCCATCTCTCCTGGATGTCTCTAAAGGGGACATCCTCATCTCTCCCTTCCAGTCTCTAAAGGGGCTTTAAGGTCTCCTCGGAGCCTTCTCTTCTTCAGGCCGAACCCCCCCCAACTCTCTCAGCCTGTCCTCACAGCAGAGGGGCTCCAGCCCTCGCAGCATCTTCATGGTTCTCCTCTGGACCCATTCCAACATGTCCATGTCCTTCCGATGCTGGTGGCCCACAAGCTGGAGGCAGCACTGCCAGGGGGTCTCCCCAGAGTGGAGCAGAATCACCTCCAGTTTCAGTGTAGTGTTTGTAACTAATTATATGTGTTTGTGGATGACATTGAAATGTAGCCTTCTCCACATCTCTGTCCAGTACCTGGAGTGACCTAGATCCTAGAACACCCAGAGCTGAAGGCAACTTCTTGTGATGCTGGTGGAACCAGCTCAGATAAATTGGGATAATTACATGAAAATGAGCATCGCTTCCACTGCTTTCAGGAGTGAAAAGAATAAATCTGCATAAAACCAGTGAAAGACCAGCTCTGACGTGCTCCCTTCTGCATTTTACAGGCAAATCCGTGACACTGTACACTGGATGTTCAGTGAAGCAATGCTTGTTTACTACATCGGTGTGTTTCGGGATGCTTTTTGGCCGAATGGGAAGTTAGCACCGCCCCCGAGAGCCAAGAGCGATGAACAAAAGCAGGAGACGAAACAGAGAGCACAGCAAAAACTACTTGAAAACATTCCAGGTGAGATGACTTCCATTCTGCTCCGTCGTGGATTTAATAACTAGTCAGGAAACGGGTTAAACAAATCCTGTTGGTTGCATTTGAGATTGTTTTTGCCTGTAGAGTTGTAAATTATGGTTATTTGCATAAATAAGGATAATTTTGGCCTTACTCTTTGCCTCTCCTTTCGGGGAGGTGAAGGGAATGGATTTGAGTATTATTAGTGTATGCAAAACCCAGTATTGCTCTTATTTCTGTTTGTGATGTTCATCGAGGGGTCTAAGTGAGGTCAAGACTCTCTTTTGGTTCTCTGAGAGCAAATTCCAGCAGGTTCTGCTGCCTGGAGCTACCTGACAAACAGGGAGAGTGGTACCACCCCAATTATTTCATCCTCTTATATTTCAAAATTGAGGAGGGAGCTCTCCCCGCTCCCTCCCCGCTGCCAGTGTGGTGTGGTGCTGCCTGTTCTTGATACGAGGTTTTGGGGCATGGAATGCTAGAGGGACCCGCAGCCTGGACAGAAGATTGAACCCCTAGATTGAGAGGGGTTTCCAGGAGGGTTTCCAGGACATTCCTTTGCCTGCCCTCCTCTCCCAGCTTCCCCTTCAGCAGGCACGTTTCTGGGGCACCCTCCTGAGATGCTGTGTCCAGCCCCACTCACAGGACAGGGAAGACAGACAGGTACATAATTCTGGAGATCACACAAACCCAGAGGCACCAACTGGGAAGAACCAAAATACATTCCCTTTAGCCCTTGGAAACGCACTTAAACATCGCCGGGAATCTTCTTATCTCCCCTCCAGCTGAATAGAAGGGACTTTAACGAGCTATTTTATGGTTTCACTGAGATACCTCAGGTGCCCCCTTGCATTAGGTGGTTTAATCAACTTTTACTGCAAAAATAGCAGCAGGCACACATGCAAAATAATTGATGTGTAAACAAACAACTCTGCGCTTACTCTCTCTGTTCTGTACTCACCTGCTTACCTACAATAACTACCCTTCCGTGGCTGCTCTGGGGCTTTGGTTGTTTCCGAGTTCGGAGAGATGTGCCAGGACACAGCCGAAGGCATCTGAAGTTAACGATGAAACATCGGATCCCTATTTATTCTCTAATTTAACCCAAAATGTAAATAATCGACTTGGAATTCTCTTATCTGATTACTTGCGAGAATTTATTTTCTGTGAAGACTGAGAGGTGATTAAAGTGCTAAATCTGTTTTACCTGTTGTAGGAATTCCATTTCTGTGGCTGAAGGGGCGTTTAAGTGAATGGTTTAATAACCTATTAGACTTCACTCTACGAGGTGAACAACTGAAAAGATACTCTATATATCATGATAAAATACCTAAAATGTTGTAACTGTAATGCAGAGGGTGTTATTTAACTTGTGTAACTTGAGAATAAGGTTGTTTTTTTCAACCTGTGACCTAAGTTCCCTGTGCGTTTTTAATAGACTGGTGGAAGGGATGTATTTTGTAACCCAGGGCTATGAGGTGCAGTGGTTTTGTTTCCCCTCCTCGTGTATTTATGGGCAGAAGGTGTGGCGGTTTTGCCCAGCGTAAATAAAACAACATAAGCTGAAGTTGCGTTTGTTGCAGATACTCTGCAGAGTCTTGTTGGACAGCAAAACGCCCGGCACGGTGTGGTGAAAGTGTTCAACGCGCTGCAGGAGAGAAAGGCAAACAAGCATCTGCTCTACGTGAGTAACCAGAAAAGCAGCCTTTTCTTTGCACTTGATGGTCCCCGTGAATTGCTGAGCTCTGCTCACTCCATCTCAAAGCCTGGGGAAGGGGGTGTTTTTGCAGAGGTTTATGTTGGACTGGTGTTTGGTGTGGAGGGGAGACTCTTTTGTTATTAAAATAAGTTAGAAAAAATGTAATTGGTTCTATCCTTTGACTAATTTTGAATAGCAAAAAGCTGCTTCGCTCCAAACCCAGTATCACTTCTGTCTAAAAGAGATCCTCTACCTCATCTAACTTCCTGCCCAAGGTGCAAACTAATTTCTTCATCTAACGGAGAGAAATAAACATACCTTGGAGAATCCTGGGGGAGGAGAGCTCGGGGACGGGCTCACCGTTAGGACATGGCAACCCTCTGAAGGTCCCACTGCTCTGCTGTTGGTTGGGACAAAAAGGAGAGAGAAATCCTCCTTTGGCACCTGCGCTCACCTGAACTCTCTTCTGTTTTCCAGGTTTTGCTGGAACTGCTGCTAACGGAACTGTGTCCTGAGCTGAGAGCTCATTTAGAGCAGCTTAACGCCACTTAGGTTTGAATCTGCACAATTTGGACCACTAGAGAAATGTCTATGTCCGATAATAGACATGAAACTTATTTCCTCTTTTCCATAGAGGGCTGAGGACTATGATTATTTTTAGCATTTTTCTTTCTTTCTTCCTGAGTTTTCTTTTTTTTTTTTTTTTTTTTTTTTTTTTTTTTTTTTTTTTTTTTTTTTTTTTTTTTTTTTTTTTTTTTTTTTTTTTTTTTTTTTT
>QJSC01018489.1:144085-228804 GCA_003697955.1 Calidris pygmaea | reverse complement strand
TTCATATAAGCTGAAAGAAACCAGAAAATATTTTAAACATTTATGAAAAGAAATTTTGCTTATAGTGGTAACCTAATGAATGTTGTACAGTTCTAATCTCCTCGCTGAGGATTCCAGCATTCCTTTTTTTTTTTTTTCCTCTTGTGTATTGAAAAAGCCTTGTCGTGCAATACTACATGTAAAGCTATCGTGACAATTTTATCGATTTTTGTTTTTACCAAAGATTTCCCGTCGTTTGAAGCATTTGTAAGCAATAAATAACAAAAACCCGATTGCGGTACTTGCTAACGAGGCTGTACTGACACCTGATGAGTGAGTCTGGCAAGCGCTGGTTTCGTTAAGGAATATTTACGTTAACTTTGACAAAGTCTGTGTCGAAAATCTGTATTGTAAACTGGTATGTCCTAACAGAATGCCTGTGTTTAAATGTTAGCTCAGAGATTAGTGCTTATGAACTGCTTCTATGAATGATTAAGTAGACATTTAATTAAACCATTCTAATAACTTCCCTGATATTACTCAGGGCTGTTTTATTCAAATACCCCAATTTCAAACAACCTTCAAATCTTTCCCTTATTTTATACAAGGAAAGAAAAACTATGTCTTTGGTGTTTTTTTTTTTTTTTAATTTATGTAAAAATATGTAAAATATGGTCTTAATGCACATCTAAATAATTAAATATCATCAAAAATCCCTAGGTGACACTCATTACTTTCTTTTAATTCCAGTGCAGTTGTGCTGTCGGAGAAACTGCTTGTGGTTAGGGCCGGCTGGAGTTTGGGGCACATAAAATCAGTTTGCTGTATTTAAATCAGTGTTTTTAGTAACAGGTAGCCGCCTGCTCTCAGCAGTTCCAAAGAAGTCTTCAAGTCACGGCGCAGTCCCAAGAAGGAAGCCAAATTCCAATAGGAGGTGTTACAAGTAAATAGGTATTTAGAAGTGTGCCAGTTGACCAGAGCAATCGGTAACATTCACTAGTGGTTGATCAAAGTATCTTTTGATGAAAGACTCAGCACACCACCGCTCAGGCACACGTACCCCAGCAAAAAGGCTTTCAGCTCTTTCTAATGCAGAGGCAGCATAAATGCAATACAAATAAGGATTGAGGAGGACTGGACTTGTGGGAACGACATGTGTATTTTATTGAATGTTTCCATACTAATTGTCCTTTTTTCTCCACAGTTCTGTAAGTGGTAGCTTCTGGTCTTAGAAGCTGACATGGTTTGCACTGTAAAGCTTAGTGTCACGCAGACCAGTTCCCAACTCTGAATCTCTGCAGGCCAAGAGTAAAATGTGTTAAGACACGTAAGTAGATGCAGGTGCGTTAGAAAAGCAGGTGATGGAAAGTGTACAGGCCGTTAGCAAGGTAAGATCTAAAAATGGTCGTGACCTGAGAACAGGTTGTGCATGAAAACTAGATATGGTTGGGTTCAAGCTTCTCAGAAAATTAAATTTTAATGTTTAAATACTAAAGCTGCAGAAAAGAAAACAACCATTTTTACTTGGTTTTGGCTTTGATCCATGTGCTATACTGTGGTATGACATGGAGAAAACACAGGACATCTGTCCCAGTAAAATGTCCTTAATAAACCTTCTAAATGGTCTTCAGTGCCATTTTAAAACGTCTGCCTTTGCCTCATCTCGGTTGAAGGAAGAGTGTGAGCTTTTAGATTCTCTTTTTTAGGTAAAAAAGAACCGTTAAATTGCCTTAAGTAATAATTTATAGAAAGTTGAGAAGCATGCAGTGAGTGATGAACAGCCTGTAATTGCTGGAAATTAAAGCTGGTTTATTGTAAGGAAATATATTTATCTATCAGTCACAGTTAAAGGAAATGCTAAATTCTCCCAAGATTAGCTGCCAGCTCCAGGTCAGAAGCCACACCGGGATCCAGAAGGCATGCCTTTGAAAACAAAAGAATAGGGAGGTCTTTTTTTTCGCTGAAACAAAATTGTACTTGTCAATGTAACATTTTGTTGGTATTATCTGAGATAGTCAACCCGTTAAAATATTAAAGAGTTCATTTATTCAGCTTTACATCGCTGTTTCTGGTGCCGCAGAAGCAAAACACGCTTTGTAAAAGGAGCGCACTTGACTGTAGCGTTAGGCTTGATGGTGTTTTGTTGTTCTGTTTGTTGGTGTGGCATGTGCTGGCACCACAGTCAGAGGCAGAAATCTGCTCACAGACTGCATCGCTCTCCTTCACGCCCATCGTAGAATCACAGCATGGTTTGGGTCGGGAGGGACCTTAAAGATCATCGAGTTCCAACCCCCTGCCATTGGCAGGGACCATCACCTATGTCAGTACCCTCTGGGACACCCATCTGCTCTTCCTCACCGCTCTCAGAACTGACTGGGTCTAAGAATAGCAGGCCAAAAACCCAGTGGAGCACTTAATTAAAAAAGCAAACATGATTTTAATTCTAAGTGGGTATAATTGTACAGTTAACAGGAGAATTATTTTCCAGGTAGAGTAGAAACCGAACACCCTCCCCCAACTCTTGTCTTTTACTTGTTCTAAAGTTTCTCCTTCAGGGAGCTGTCTCAATTTTTTTCTGTCCCTTCTCTTTTGTTGTGGATGTAGAGGTGCCCAGCACCAGTCAATAGAAATCATCTCCTTTCATACAAAGAAGCGAGCGAGGTTCCTAGATCAGTTTCCATCTATGGCCAGTGAATGAGGAGTGAAAACTGTAATTTTCTTTCAGCTATGGTGGTTACACCAGACCTTCCTCTACTAGACCTCTGGTATCAGTGGCTTCCCTGAGTAAGGAGCCAGAAAAATTGCCATTTGCTAATTTATCCTTTCCATAAGTCTCCATCAAAGTATTCTACCTGCAGAAACAAATGGTCTGTACAGGCACAGGAATCACAGAGTCTCTCTGAGGCACAGATCCAGCCTCGCTACGCTCCCTTCAGTTGGCATTAATCCTCTTGCCTCGACTGCACCTTTAGGCATCACTGATACTAATTAGCGGGTTCATCTTCTGGAAGCCATTATTGATCTTTTTCCTCAATCAATAAATCTTACTCCAACTTCAGAACTTTCAGAAAATGGAACCTGTTTTTTCCCCTGTGTATCAGTAACAGTGGAACCTCGGCTATGGCTAAAAATGTAAACATAAAAATAAGCATGACAACCAGTTGTGCCTGATTTAAGTATCGTTAATGAAGACTGTAATTTAGTTAGAGAATTTAGAGGAAAAAGTACGGTTTTTCAGTTTGAGACAAAGACAGCAAATCGTCTGGGGATAAAATTATTCACATTGTTTAGCTAATTTATCTTGCACGTTACCAAGCTCTTTGCTGTGGTGATTATCACAGGGGTTTTTTTAACGTTTGGCAGAATGCGTTGTTTCATTAAGCAAGTGGGCAGACTGTGTGCATTTGGGACTATTTTTAGTAGTTTTTAATAAACTTCTATCACTCTTCATTTTCTTCCACAGATAATTTTTTTTTTTCCTACATCAATAACGTTGGAGTCCTTAACCAAACAGTGAGTTTAAATAGTCAAACCCAAGGTCTGACTTGATGTCACGAGCTATAATTTAGCCTGTAAGATAAGAGGTGCCCGACCTACCTTAGAATAGTATTTGTTGGCAGTGGCTGGATCTTGCTGGAGGCCCCGGCCGAGCTGGAGGCACCTGCCCAAGTAGAAGGCGGCCATAGCGACCCCCTTGGCTACGTAGGCGGGAAGACAGTCCGTTACCTTGGCTACCACATCGATGTCGTCGTTCTCGGTAATCCTGGTGGGGAAATGACAGCCTCAGGTGAGAGAATGCCATTTCAAGCAATCATTTCAGCCCGTATATCACCTGACGCTCCCTTCTTTCCATTTGCTTCATTACCCAAAATAAGCTGGAATTCCCATGTATGCAGCGGCCTGGTGAGGATTCTTCTATTCAGTGTCTGACTTGAAATTAGTCTTATTTGAATATTGTGATATTAAACAGCAAACTAATCTGTAGCCTTTGCAGTCCCTTTCACTAGAGTTATACTAGTTATAACAGGCAGTGTATTTTATGCTAATTTTTCCTATTAAAATACTTCGTGAAGATTAACATATATGTGGAAGAAAGGCAAAACTCCTATTGCATGTAACTGAGCAACCTCATCTAGTAGGAGGTGTCCCTGCCCTCAGCAGGGGGTTGGAACTGGATGGTCCTTAAAGGGTCAACCCAGACCATTCTATGAATCTAGAGTTCTGAGGTCTTAACGAAGGTGCTGGCAAATCAGAGGAATGTGAAGATCTGGGAGGTACGTGAGACCCTGAGGCTGTGAGACCCACTTACAGCAACTGCTCACCACAGTTTCAGCTCAATTATTCTCTTTCTTCTGCGTGCATCTCTCTGCTCGCTCTCACCTTATTTTCAGCACGTTGTTTTTTTACTAAGAATCGTTTTAAGAATCAGAGGGACAAAGTGAACATTAACTGTCAGGCTGTAATTACCTGATGGTGTTGCTATAATATTAGGTACAACATTTTCTAAGTGGAAATAAAGTATTTTTTTTTGTAACTATTGTCTTAGAACAGAAACCCTCAAGCCCCACATCCTTTCCAGATACCAAACAGTAATTACATGCTGCTTCACACATCATTTTAGTTATTTGTTGTGTCAAATAGGCATGGACTTGACAGAAAAAAGAAAGAAAAGTGCGAGTCATTTTAGTTCAGAGCTGCTCCCTACGAATTAAGTGTTTATGACAGATTGTTCTGGGGTAACGCTCTGCCAGTCGGTGCCTGCTCAATCACTTCAGTGTGTGGAGAGCAGTGTTCTCCCACCGCATTTAGTCCCATTAGCAGATTCAGTAGCTCAAAGCAAAAAAAAGCCAAAGGCTTATTAGCAAGAACATTCAAATATAATAACAGTAACCTGATGCCTCTTTTTATCTTTCCTGATCTGTAGCATTTTTGCCTTCCTTTCCAAAAGATACCCAACAGGATGCTGATGCATATAATACCCAGGCAAGTCAGGCAAGAATTCCAGTTCAGCACAGTTGAATTCAAGAACGTCCTGTAGCAAGGGGTAAGTGGAAGTGTCGAGTACCAGTAGCTAATCCAGACTCCAAATACTAGTCAGGGTTACACTGTACATAATCATATAATGTTTGTATATAATGTGATAAACAAAAGGCAGAGACAAACCCTAGCAGAAAAGGTATTGATGCTTGATACCACATGAGATTTTTGCCTCAAGGCCAACTGCAATCCCAGTTGAGTGGAACCGTTTCCAGTCTGGTGGCAGTGTCTTTGGGTTCAGAAGTTGTCATTTCTAGCTGCAGGGTATGTCAGGATGGGATTTCATTGCTATTTTCTGCAATCACAGTTGCAGCTGATGAAGTGCACTGACTGGAGGGGTTGCATTCCAGTGAGAAAAGCGAGACCAGACTGAATAGCTCGTGGTCTGCTTACGGTGCAAGAGAAGGAAAAGCAGCAGTTCGGAGAGAAAACCATCCTTTTCAGCAGCAACAAACAGCATTCACTGCTCAACTACGAATTACCAGAGGTGCCGCTGCCCAGGCTGCAGCTGTCTGGGCAGCAGCAGCTTCACAAACACAGCACAAAAACCTGGAATGCTGTTGTGTGCAGCTGGTGTAAGCAGTCCATTAGTCTGTCTGCAGCTTATTTTCAACAATTTAATAATTTGATTGACAGATTGAATTTTTAACGTACACTGGCCAGCTCTGGAGGCATGTCGCAGAAATGTGTCATAGAATCATTGAATTGTTTGGGATGGAAAGGACCTTAAAAGTCCATCTAGTTCCATCCCCCTGACCTGGGCAGGGACACCTCCCACCAGACCAGGTTGCTCCAAGCCCCATCCAGCCTGGCCTTGGACACCTCCAGGGATGGGGCAGCCACAGCTTCTCTGGGCAACCTGGGCCAGGCTCTCACCACCCTCACAGCACAGAATTTCTTCCTAATGTCTAACCTAAATCTTCTCTCTTTCAGTTGAAAACTGTTACCCCTTGTCTGTGGCTCCCCTCCCTGATCAAGAGTCCCTCCCCATCTCTCCTGTAGAGAGTAAAATGTGCTGTGGAACTGGCACCAACATTGCTTTTCTCTTCCATGACTAGTTCAAGATACAGAAACTAGACAGGGGCGGGCTGTGTTTAACACTGCAGCCTCTACCAGAAATAGCTATTTCTGCAATACACAAACCACCCCAGGGTACAGAGCAGAGTGTCCCACAGCGACTGCCTCAGACCAGCACCTCTACACCAGCAGGTGGTCGCCAGAAACCATTTTGGGTGCAAGTGCTTCTCTGGTGGTCCAGGGGTACAAATGCCAATGTGGTCTGTGTCCCCATCAGCAGCCACTGATGGAAAGCTAAAGGACAGTAACACGAGTGTGGGCGTCTACTTAGGATTCTAGTTGGAGACTGTTCTGCTTCACAGGCTCAGAAAGAAAAGTTCAGCTGTACTGAATAATTGAGAACCTTATAGTATTAATTTTGCCTGTTGTTTGCTGTTCCCTCTTCAAAGATGAGGTCTTGGAATTCATTATCTCAAATGTCTCTTGAGTTTGAGAGAGAAGAGCACAAATTTAATCATTTTAATCCGAGGTACGTGGCCTTCCATGAAGAACCATAATAAAAAATAAAGCAAAATTAACTTCACCTTTTGGCTAACGCAGCGGCTGTTGAGTAAAATTTTCTTTTGTAATAATATTCCACGAGATGGCCTTGAGCATAGACGTTGCCACGTTCTGCTGCTCCTCTCAAGCACTCCAAAGCAGCTTTTGTGTTTTGACGTATACCTTGTCCGTAGAGGTACATAACACCCAGCGCTCCCTGTGATTCCAGGCTCCCGTTGCCACACGCTTCTGAATGCCAGAAAAAGGCCTAAACGAGAGGCACAAAGTTGGAATATGTGTTCATATTTCATATCACTGCTTTTCTCGCATAAAAGCTTTTACATCAACCATCCTGCAAGAAGCGCTTGGACATAAAGCAGCTTGTAGAGAGGCAGGGGTTGGTCTTTTCTCCCAAGTCCCAGGCGATAGGACAAGAGGAAATAGCCTCAAGTTGTGCCAGGGGAGGTTCAGATTGGATATTAGGAAAAACTTCTACAGTGAAAGGGTTATTGCACATTGGAATGGGCTGCCCAGGGAAGTGGTAGAGTCACCATCCCTGGAGGGATTTAAAAGACGGGTTGACATAGTGCTTAGAGACGTGGGTTAGTGATGGTTTTTATCAGAGCTGGTTGATGGTTGGACTAGATGATCTTAAAGGTCCCTTCCAACCTAGACAATTCTGTGATTCTATGAAAGCAGGATCCTTCTAAGGCTTATAAACTTGCTTCATTTACTGTCAGGGCTGTCAGTTGGTGACACCTGCTTGATTTCTGAAGGTGAACAAAGCTGACAAAACTTAAATCCATTCTGTCCTTCTCCCTGATATTCCCACTTAAAAATAAAATAATCTTGGGTAGCGTTAATTGAGTCAAAATGAGGGATTCTGGCCGTCGGTTCATACGGCTTTAAATGGATAACAACACCTAGCACTACTTAAAATGCAGCCTTCAGAGTCAAATCTATCACTGAACTCTTTCTGTGAAATTCAGAATGAATTGGGACTCGTGAAACTCGAAAGGTACAAGTGGGCTTTACCTTCTTCAGATCCTTTAGACCTGACGTGGAATAAAGCATTCCTAAAGTGCTCTGGGCCTTCACGCTTGCTTTTGGGTTCCCGTGGTCTGCGGCAAGAAGCCACAACCTAAGAAAATGGGGACAAAGAAAGTTTAAGCGACAGCATCTTAACGTTCATAAAGGCAAATTGCTGAGTGCCGTTACCTTTCAGCCTCTTCAGTTGAGCGCTTGACTCCACATCCTTCGTAATACGCTCTGCCGAGGTTGTAGGCAGCTGCGAACTTCAAGTGCCTTGCTTTTGGGGAATTGGAGTCTAGTATTTTCTTCATGTATTCCACCCCCTTTTCCTAAAACGGAGAGATTTTAATTACTGTGTTGAGGACTGGGAAGAGGATGAAATAAAGAGCCTCAGAGTCCACTCACTTCTGGCAAGACAGGTAATTTTTTTCCACTTTGAAGAAAGGCTGAGACGTGCTGGTTGGGCAATGTGGAGAACAGGGTCACACCAAAGCAGAGCTGATCTTTGGTTATTAGACAGTCCCTAGATTTTTTAATGCACTTTTAATGTGGAACATCTCCTTATAACTGTTCATCTGATAGTATATTACTCTTCTTCATTGATAAAAATTTTCTCAAAAATATTCTTGTGCTTACATAAATGAATATCACATCTTAAACTTACAGAATCATGGACTCATAGAATGGTTTGGGTTGGAAGGGACCTTAAAGACCATCCAGTTCCAATCCCCTGCCCTGGGCAGGGACACCTCCCACCAGACCGGGTTGCTCCAAGCCCCATCCAGCCTGGCCTTGGACACCTCCAGGGATGGGGCAGCCACAGCTTCTCTGGGCAACCTGGGCCAGGCTCTCACCACCCTCACAGCAAAGAATTTCTTTCTAGTATCTAACTTTGTGCAATAGATCTAAATCTTTGTGCAACAGATGTTTTACACTTTGAAATATAGCTGTTTGATTTCCATTTTTATACATTTTATTTACATTTATATACACTGCTTATTAAAAAGTAATAGATTATTAACAATTTTTCAACATAGCTTCCCCCAAAGTACAACCAAACCCTTAGAAGTTATATTTTAAAATACAAATTAGTATATTTTTCAGATAAATCTATTTCATTATAGCTATTTTTGAGAACTTCTTCAGCCCACAACCCTCTCTCTTAAATGAGGGTTGTAAACATCTGTACTTTATAAAACTAATTTTAAATCGGAGACCTGTTTATTTTAAACTAAATAATCAAGCTTGCAAAGAAGTTCTTAGTAATTACTGGCGGATATTAACAGAAAAGTAAGAAGTGTAGAGCCAGATTACTCACAGGGTCATCGTTAGTGCCCAGTCCGTCGTAGTGCATTACCCCGAGCTGATACGTGGCTTGGAAATCTGTATCCTGGATTTTTTCAAATTGTACTAATGCTTCTTCGTACAACCCCTGGGAAGGACGGAGGTGGCAGTGAGGTACACACAACGGCTTCGCTCTCCAGCGTGTGCTCTCTTAAACTTTTCCCTGACATCATGGTATTGAAAATTGTCAGCTTTATAATATTTACTTAAAAGAAGGAAAGCACAACCTCCTCGTAGTAGAGTTGTCCTTTCAGCAGATGTGCCAGGGGACCTCCACCTGCCGTTCTCTTTGCCAGCAGCTCCTCTGCTCTTTCAAATAAAGCAGCGCGGCTGCAGTTCTCTGCTTAGAAACAGACACACATTTGGTTTTCTTCCTAAAACATGGAACAGCATCAATAAGCACACGAGAGGGCTGAAGCTGGTGGTCTCCCCTTTTTATTATTTTTAAAAAGATGAAAGAGAGGTGTATTAGAAAAAAAGGAAAAGTTTATTTTACAGCAAAGTAATCTGCTGGTTGATGAGGGGTGAGCAATGAATATTGTCTACCTGGGTTTCTCCAAGGCTTTCGAGAAGTTCCCACAGTTCCCCCCCTGCCTACTCATAGAGAAACTGGTGTGTTATGGTCTGGGTGAGTGGTCTGTGTGGTGGGTGGGGAACTGGCTGACAGGACAGACCCAGGGGGTGGTGGTCAGTAGCTCCTTTCCAAACTGGCAGCCTGTCACACGTGAGGTCCCCCAGGGTTGGACACTGGGCCAACGCTGTTTAGTATCTTTGTAAGAGATCTGGATGACGGGATGAAGTCTACCCCAATGAATTTTGCTGATGACACCAAACTGAGTGGGGAAGTGGACACTTGGGAAGAGAAAGCCATCCTGCAGGAAGACCTGGAGAGGCTGAAGAGTGGGCTCACAAGAACCTCATGAAGTTCAACAAGGACAAGGCTCAGGTCTTGCAGCTGGGGAAACAGAACCCAGGAGTGCGGCACAGGCTGGGATTGACCTGGCTGGGGAGCAGCTCTGTGGAAAGGGACCTGGGGGTCCTGGTGGACAAGCAGCTCAATATGAGTGAAGAGTGTGCTGCTGTGGCAAAGAAAGCCAAGAAGATGTTGGGCTGCACCTACAAGGGCATCACCAGCAGAGATAAGGAAGTCATTACCCCACTCTGCTCAGCGCTGGTCAGGCCACAGCTGGGATCCTGTGCTCAGTTTTGGTCTCTGCCACACAAGAAAGATACAGAGAGGCTGGAGAGAATCCAGGGAGGGGCCACCAAGATGATCCAAGATGGGCAATCTGTGTGTGAGGAAAGGCTGAGAGAACTGGGTTTGTTCAGCCTTAAGAAAAGAAGTCCTAGAGGAGATCTTATCACCATGTTCCTGTATCTCAACGGTGGCAACAGAAAAGATGAAGACTCCCTTTTTACAAGGAATTTCTTAGGAAAGACAAGGGGTGATGGGTACAAGTTACTCCTGGGGAGATTTCAAGTGGACACGAGAGGAAACTTTTTCGCAAAGAGAACAATCAGTCCTTGGAATCATCTCCCCAGGGAAGTGGTGGATTCCCCAGCACTGGACTTCTCCTACCTGGCACCTCAGGGGTGGGCTGGGTGCTGCAGGCCTGGGGCTGGTGCTCGCTGCGCAGCTTCATCCTGCCCTGGTGGCCAGTGGCCTGGAGGTGGTTGGTGGCAGTTGGTGGCAGTTGTCAGTTGCTGGTTGTTCGTTGTCCCCCTCCTTGCTGTCCTGGAGCCCCCAGGACCACTCATAGGGGTCCTTGGACAAGGCAGAAGAAGGAAGACGGGGAATGTTATGGTGTTTTGGTCCATTTTCCGAAGGAAAGGAGAGCGATGGTGTTGTACAGGCCAGGGGTCTGTAGAAATAACTCTTCTAGCTGTTTCCCAGTGCCTACAAGTGTGAAAATAGGTGGTGGGATGGGACAGGCTGCGCTTTGGGCACCCACCGGCTCTTCCCACTGCCTGCCGGTCCTGCGGCAAATTACAGGCAGAAGCCCAAAACGCGCTGCAGAAAGTGATTGTGGGCAAAAATGACAGAAGCCCTGGATGCAGTTCAGTTAGAAGGGCACTGTAATAAGTAACTGAGAATAATTTGCTAATCAAAGGAGTTAAGCAAGAGAAACGAACCAGGACACCAGGCCTAGGAACGCTCTGTTTAGTGAAGAAAAACTTAACTACAATGTAATCGGGGTATGCTAGCTTAAGTAGATGTAAACCACAATGGTATGTTGTTATGGTAACTTTTATGCCTGAGCCTAAAAGTAGAAGAAAGTAGAAGCTGTCATTACGACCGAGAAGTACGGCTACCTGAGGCAAATGCAGAACCAAGAAAGCTACGATCACGGAGAAAACGAAGGGGCGGGCCACGGGATGTCGAAACCGAACACTGCGAAGATAAAAAGGACTGCTTAAACTGTTCTAATTTGCGAGCCTTTGGAGGAGCTGCGACTCCCCGGCCGCCCAGCGCTGTTTTTGCTTTCCTACCCTAATAAAAATTAGCAAATCTATTTTGGACTCTCTATGTCCTAAATTCAACTATAACAGGCACTAGGCCCTGAAATGTCTAGAAAACGGGACTTTTTCTTTGGTACTCAAAGTACTCCAAGATACTCAAAGATCACTTTGGTACTTCCAGTGATCAGAATCCGTTTGCTGTTGCATGTGGTTCGTTTTCCCCGTACAGGTACTACAGAAGCGAGAAGGATAAATTGAGGGAAAGTGCTGCTTGAAGCTGATTTCTCCCGAAACGTAAGGGAAAGGGAAAGCTTGTTTGTGACCCGTTCGGTGCGTCTGACCTTCTCTGGGGTGTTCAGTGCTCAGAGAAAATGAAAATTGTATTTCTGCAAATGTGATTTGAACAGAGATGTAACGGCTGCCCAGCCCAACCTCCACCATCACCAACTCTGGTTAATCCTCTGTTTTTTCTTTCCTAGAGCCAAGACGATTCTTGATCCCATGGAGATGCTGGGAGGGCTGGAGCCCCTCTGCTGTGAGGACAGTCTGAGAGAGTTGGGGGGGTTCAGCCTGGAGAAGAGAAGGCTCCGGGGAGACCTTAGAGCCCCTTCCAGTCCCTCAAGGGGCTCCAGGAGAGATGGGGAGGGACTCTGGATCAGGGAGTAGAGCGGTTTTAAACTGAAAGAGGGGAGATTTAGATGAGATCTCAGGAAGAAATTCTTTGCTGTGAGGGTGGTGAGAGCCTGGCCCAGGTTGCCCAGAGAAGCTGTGGCTGCCCCATCCCTGGAGGTGTCCAAGGCCAGGCTGGATGGGGCTTGGAGCAACCTGGTCTGGTGGGAGGTGTCCCTGCCCAGGGCAGGGGGTGGAACTGGATGGTCTTTAAGGTCCCTTCCAACCCAAACCATTCTGAGATGTAGTCTTTCCAGCCCAGCGTTAAGGTCCATCAGCAGAACCACTCTGGAAATTGGCAACAGCAAATCCAGCAAACTGACCCATTAATGCACAGCACCCTTAGCTGGAAGGGCTGGGCTTTACTCCAAAATCCTCACCACCACGGCTGGAGGGGATCCCAGTGCTGCCCGTCCCCCGCTGCCCCTCCCTTTACCCCTTCCCATCCAATTCATAAATCAGCAAAAGTTGGGAATTTGGGATGTCTTGCTCACCTGCATCTTAAAATAATTATTCCCTGTTGCATTTAATACCAGCCCTCTGCAGAGAGCAGAGCCCCCCTCTGTCCTCGGCAAGCTGCCTTGGCATTGCTCCTCTGCACGCACTTTTATACCTCTGTCTAAAGTCACCGCTTAATCTTGATCAGCACTTGCTCATAATGTATATTCCAGCTTAATTCAACGATTATTTTCAATAATTTCCCCTTGTGCACCACCGCTGGACCCAGCTGCACGGGGACAACAAAGTGAAGCCAGCACATCCCTAAGCGGGAAGAGATCAGACGGTGCGTGATACCATTGGATTACTACACTTCGGAATATTTTTCTGTGGGTTTTTTTTTTAATCCTTTTGGCAGTTCAGTGAATAAATTTGGTGTTAAGGATTGATTTGCATAGGTGTTTAAGGTTATGGTTTTATAAAAAATGGATAGTCCACGGGGAATGCCTTGAAAAGGCTACTTTAACATGGGGAAAAAAAGAAACAAAGAAAAGGCAGGTTGTTTTTACTGACTGAGTAGCTCACAAAGAGCATCTTTACCAACGCCACAGCTGCGTCCTAATGGTTTGGTGGCATCAGATACGGACTTACTCTTGTTTGTTCCTGTAACTGATCCTGTCTCACAGCTGACAAACCAAACAGCCTGTGATCCACAGCCTGAAGAATCACAACAGGACCCTGCATGGAACAGCCCGACATCTCTGCTGGCGCAGTGTCTCCTTCCGAGAAGGAGGAAAGCTCCTTTATTTTTTTTTTTTACTTCTTACAGAAGACCCTTGTGTTGTGGGTTTTTCTCTACAATAGTTGTATTCATACAGCTATAAATAAATGAGCATATAACATTTAACTATCATCTCACATTTTTTTCCCCTGTGTAAATCATATTTACATAGTTCATAAAATTTAACACATAGAGCCATTTTTCTCCCACTCCGTTTCTACAAGGCTGTTGCCAACAGTATCAACAGCGAACGGTGCCTCCAAACAGACTCGGTGCACAAGACGGCTGGAGACAGGGAACCTGAAAGGCAGAGGACACTTCATCTTTTTGGCAGGAAAGAATTCCATTAAAAAAAAAAAAAAAAAGGCCCAGCCATTTAATCTGTACAGATTTTAGCACAACAAAAACTGCTATGTAAACATAAAAGTTGTCCTAGCCAAAAGCAGAGAGTATTAGTTACCTCCCTCATAAATGTATTTATAAGAAATACAGCTCACAGCAGCTCTTATTGTTACAGGTTTCATTGAAAAAAAAAACATTTTTCTTCATTTAAATTACTCAAGCAACGCTTTGCTTCGCCTGGGTTTTGAGTGACTTGGGGCATTGCTGTGACAAAGGCCGAGAGAGCCGTACGTCGGTCAGGCAGGGCTTTGGGGTAGCACCTTCCAGCCCAAGAGTGGCATTTAAATAGCTTTTGGTCGCTGGGGGAGGCAGAGGTTGTAATAGGCGTCCTTGTTCCAAAACTCCGGCCCCTTCCATCCACACCAGCCCTGTCCAAGAAAAAGCAAGAGGATGGCATTTAAATCTACTATGAGTTCTCTTTTTCCTGTCTACTGCTATTGGACCTGGTTGGTTTTACTGATTTTCATCTAAGCTGTATTTATTCTTTTCAATTATCTACAGAATGCAGTGACACACAATTTTCAGGAAGTTCTCTAAGTGCCTGGAAACACATTAATGGAAAACACAGAGTCTTCTTCTCTCCCCCCTCCTTTCTCCCCACCCCAGGCTCAGTTCCTAAAAAGCAGCATCTTTCCCCCCTTCCCACTACTTTCTGCAGCTACAGGGACTGATGTGATTCTGGAATGCTGTCACTCTCACAATTTCCACTTCTCATCCTGAAGAACCCTTGCCGCCTTTGGAAAAACAGTTGGTATTTCAGAGACAAACAGAGCCCCTGGCATCAGTGATTTTTTAAAATTCTTTCAATTTTCAAGAAACAGTTAACTTCTCTGCTTCACTAGCAGCATTTTACAGCCTGAACGGATGTTTCTGTTCCATTCAAAATTCCACAGACATTTACTGTAGATACTACTGCACAAAAGGAGAAGGTAAAGAACATTTCTTTGTACTGTGTTAACTTTATGTAGTTGCTGACCCAATATATCATCTTCTCCAAAGACACAAAGTTTCAGAATCTAACAGTAATTGGCACACATGCAGGTTAACTGGGATCAGCACTTCCTCCTTAAGGAATGGAGAGAAGCCACAGAAGGGCCAATTTGCATTTGGCTGTGCTTTATTTGTTTAATGCCAAAATATATGTACACAACCTCTGTGTGTGTGTGTATGTATATATGTATGTATTTTTGTGCGTCAAGCCTCACCTTTTCCAAAACAACATGCAGATCTTCTCCCCCGGTGTAATGTGGGTCTAGAATCAAGTATTTTATGTGCCCCGTAGTTTCATTCCAAGCCACTCCCAATATCGTGTGAGCCAACACACCTCCACCTGGAACAGGAGGAACACAAATGGAGCCAACCTCAGTGAAAACTTCCTGGTTGGAAGAGGACTAAGATTAGAACAGAAATCAGAATTTCTGGGTAAGGGTTATCTGCTGCTTTCTACCAAGTTCCACCAATGGATTTGAGGGGCAGAGAAGTTAATTTCCAACTCCCCTTTTTTCCAGCCTGGAAACTGGGAGAGGGGATATTTTGATGAGCTGCCGCAGGTCGGCTCCTGCGTGTTGCTTTCAGATACGCAGGAGGAGTTCACCTCCTTGGGATACCGCAGAAATGACTCTGCACGACAGACAGGAACTGCAAAAAACCCAAAAGAACACAAGCAAAAAAAAAAAATAAAATCCCCCAAACCCATCCCAAAGAGCCAGTCAAAAAGGCTGCTGAAAGGCCAAGAATATTTCATACCAAGATCTGGACTCTGGCACCTCTAATTTCAGAGAGTAGCACTTATCTTTATGGAGTGCCAAATACAGATTGCAAAAATTGCTAAAAAGTAAAGTTTTATTAAAGCTGAAAATGATATTTTTGATAGTCTTTATTTTCTAAACCTAAGCTGTCTTGGAAATAGTTCAATTAAAGTTACAGCATTCTTATGAACGGCATTCCTTATGTTACCAACATTTCACATTATTAAAACTGGTTTTAAAATTAATTAGGGTAATACCCTTCTTTTCAAAGTTTTGGGGAACTGCATGAATTTCTGCTTCTCTAGAAAGAACTCAGCTCTTGAGTTCTGACTTTACCAGCAGTTTTTACCACCATCATTTAGATTGACGTTTGTTCCCAGGTTTAATTCTGAGCTTGGGAGAAACACAGAGTGAAAAGATACCAGCCAGACTAAATTGTATCATCTTCCAGGCTCCCTTGGGAAAAGCGTAGTTTTTAATTAACCTAGAGTTTTGATTAACTCCTGTACAGTAAACTGAAGGAGTTCCAATTGAAATGAGATTCAGCTTAGGGAGGCCAGGCACTTTTTTTGGTGTTTTTCGTTACTGGAGCACTTACCGATCATAACCGGGGTTCCTTCAGTCTTGAAATGATTGGCAAGCTCCCTCCCCTGCAGCGCCAGCTCCGCACCCTGGCTGGGTAAGAGAAACAGGAGATCTGTCACCTTCTCTAGACTTAATTCTCTAATTACCCATTGAACTCATTAACTGCATATATGAGTGATCAGAAAGCGGCTTAAGAGTTTTCCTGTGTAAACATCCTGGGACAATCTGAAAAAAAAAAAGTTTTTAATGGAATGTATAGATTGTGGTTGGACCAAAGGATGTGCTGTAAGCCCAGCTGGAGCTGCTGGTGTCTCCCAGGTTCTGTAACATCTCTGCTGCTTGTCCCCCACCCCAGCAGATCCCTCCAAGTGGCTGAAACACCGACTGGCCACAACTGTCTGCAGGAACAGAACTGCATCGGATAGAAAAAAAATAAGGGGTTGATAAAGGTGTTTATAATGATGTCTCTTAAGACAGGTTTCCACTGTAATTGCACAGGCAATGCTCACACCCAAGCTGGCTTTAAAAATCTAATCTCAAATAACATTAGCAATCTGTTCAAAACAGCACTGAATTTAGCTTTTTTTATCATCTCCCTGCTCTCCTTTTCAGCCCTGGGGACCAGCCACAGACAAAAGAAGCGGACACGGAGGAGAAAGGCGCACACACAATACATGCAGGCACTGCAGGATTCGGAGCTGGAGACATCTTATGTCTGATGGAGACTCATGTTCCCCTCAGAAGCCTGGGGGTGCTCCCAGACGCGGTGACAGAAGCTAGGCAAGGGAATTAATACAGGTATTTTTAATATCTCCTCTTTGTTATATTTGTTAATATCTCCTCTATGTTTCTTCATAGAGTGGTTAACCTTTTGAAAACGCAAAAGAAAGCCTGTGCGCCTGCTTCCCAAGTTCCCGGAGAGATGGATTACATGCAGTCGGAATACGAAACGGGAACTCTGGGGAAGGGTGCATTTACAATAAGGGATTCAGCGCCGGTGCTGCCGGTGCAGCTGAGGAGCCTTATCTCCACCAAGAGCCAAGAGGTGCTGCCTGGAAATAAGCCCAAGACAAAAACGCTCTCCACTGCCAGCGACCAGCTGAAAGAGATGCAGACACCTCTTCTTCTCAGCGTGGCAGTGACGCTGGCTCCTCATAATCCTCAAAGACACAGGTGCTCCCTTGTAGCAGCGCTACGAGCAATTCCGCCCCGTGCACAAAGGAATCCATTCTATATTCTTATGTGCAGGAACAGGGCCTGTCACAGCTGCTATAAATAATAGCTGCATCAGCTGCAAATATAAGCTCTGGAACAAAAAAGATTAAAATTGTCTGCATAAAGCTTTATGAAATACTGAAGAACTGAACTGTTTTCCTACTGTTAGTCTCCATCACCATGGCCACATGCTCTTTTAGAATATCTACAGTAGAATTTAAATAAACATGAAACTCATGACTAGTATTTTGACTACAACTTTCATACACGCCATGTCAGTATATATTATTTATTTCATGACTGCATTTATCACAAAACGTTCAGGGATTTGTTAGTCTGCTTAGTGCTGCCTAGATGATAAAAAGCCAGTAATTTCGCTTCTGATAAATGCTGAACGTTACTCTTTTTCTCCCAAATGTATCTGTAGGGTTCTTTATTGTGCCTGAGAGCATCAGATTGTCAGAATGGAAACAAATCCCTTGTTTTATCTGTCACACAAACCCAGAAAAGAGAACAGTATTTCCAGGCTGCTCAGCAATTTGCCTCAATCCTGAACTGAAGGTTGTATTATCCCTAATTCTCCATGCACTGTAATGGCAATTTGCATTTTAAGGCCTTCAGTCTTTTTAATAATTACTGAGCTATTAAACAGATAGGGATTCTTACCTGACAAACAGTATTTTGGACGTTATTCCAAAAAGCTGGTTCAAAACAAGCTGTACCTCAATGGAACCAATCCACTGCCGTGAGCCAACAAAGGCTGCAGGCTTGTCCCCAGCATCCACCAGGGCCTTGGCAACGTCACCGTGAAGGAGAGAAACAAACATCAACATCACACAGGAGGCAATTCCACCACTTTTTATGAACGAAGCCGATTCATACAGGAATGTGTTTTGAACTTGGCCGGTCAAAAAGCAGACAAAGGGATGTCGAATTCATTCATGGGGGCTCTGTTCTGGAACTGTCACTTGAACACGAGTGCCTACAAGCACAGGGTATGAAATATAAGCCCGGGGTGGCGAGCACTGAGCTGGCTAATCGCGCAGCACATCGTTGTTACCGCAGAAGCCACTTCACAGACTCAAGTACCCAGATTCTCACCCAAAGCACCTCAGAAAAGGATCCACAAAATAGTGCTCTGTGGAAGAGGCCACTGAAACACAGCAAGGGCTGTGGTTTACTTGAAACTCTCCTCCGTTCTGAGGCTTACATATTACATGTGGCACTCAAGGGGCCCCCTCTCAAGGGGTCTTTTCTGCTTGGGATACAAAGCCCACAAAGTCTCCTGAAGGCTCCTGCCTCTTCTAGATGTCTAAAAACACTACAGGAGCACATGGTCTTCATTGCTTTTAGGGTTAGGTGTGGACTGAGAAACGTTGGGGAAAAGCAGTTTTAACTTTAACGCTCACATCCCTGTTAGGTGTGATGAAAGTTGTTTTATGGACCCACTCAAACATTGCTAAAAATGTCCAGTGAATAAATACAACACAAAGAACTATTTTGAGAAGACTGAAGATAACTGCAGTTATTTCTTGCTTGGCATGCAGTATGGGCTACCCAACCTACAGTTTTCTTCAGTGCTTTTAACAGAAACGAACGTACTCAGGGACACATTCGAATTCACAACAGAAAAAGAAGGGAAGGAGCATTCATAAAGCAGGAAAAGCAGTTGTGGCTGCCCCATCCCTGGAGGTGTCCAAGGCCAGGCTGGATGGGCCTTTGAGCAACCTGGTCTGGTGGGAGGTGTCCCTGCCCAGGGCAGGGGGTTGGAACTGGATGGTCTTTAAGGTCCCTTCCAGCCCAAACCATTCTATGATTCTATGAAAAGCTCACTACTCTCAAAGGCAAAGTTGCAAAAGGCGGCAGTAAATCAATGAGCAGCACATGGGAACTAATCCAGCTGTCACTGAATACAAGAGTCTGATTTTAATATGACACATTGGATTTGTTCTTTTCTCTCATATGGCAAAAATTGAAAATGTCATAAACTGCGCTTCTAATAGAACGCTAATCCAAGGAAATATTTAGAACACTATTTTAATGAGTTTTACTTGTACAGATAATGTCACCCGACACTGATGAACATATGGAGACAGATCTCCTATAGTAACACTTGTTAAAAATAATAATAAAGAACTACTATAGTTCAATTTAAGAGATAAATTAAAAATACCACTCAAATCCAAAGTCTAAAATATCTGATAGGTTATTTTTAAAATATGTGAACTTTTCTGGACAAATATGCATAAAATAATGAGTCCGCTTAAGTGTTCTGTACCTGCTGAATTTCCTTGTGTGTTGGCACAGGTCTGTCAACGTAACCTTGGTGCCTGAACCAGGAACAGATTGTCTGCAAGGAGCGATAGGCACAGCCCCAGCCGCTGTCATCGACCCGATCCTGCATATAGTGGTGGTAACTATATACACCATGGACTAAGTAAACCTGCAGAGAAGGAGAGAAGACATATCCGTCTGATCAGACGTCCATCAATTTGCAGAGAAGTCATACGACTTGTCACTTGCACTGTAAAGGCTTTCAGGTTGGATCTGCAAATCTTTGGAGGAACTGAAGAGTTGTTATTCACACATGATTGCTCCTCCTCTTTTTGTCTCCTGAACATCTCCATTCATAGTTTTAGTTTCTTGTCCTTGTTCTGAAAAACTTTCAAAATAGATGCTAACAACGCGTACATCCTTTTCCAAGAAAATGCAATTTCTTAGGGGCAAATAACAGCTAAAGCAATGCCATTTTGTGCAGAGAAGCCCTTTTGCTTAAAGGGCCAAGTCAGTTACTTCACTTTCTCATCTATACAATACTATCTATATTACAAGTCTCAAGTAAAATAAAAAGTACTTTCTTACAAATATTTCAATTTAAACTTACCATACCAGACTCCGTACCGGGTGAATTAAGATGTAAATGTGGATTTCTCAGATATCCATCTTTATATGGTTCATCTGGAAAATGATAAGCATTTGCTCTCTTGAAATACGGTCTGTCACAAGGCAGATTGAATAACCCATGCAATTCCTACATGCAAGTTCAAATAAAAATAAAGAGCACAATTCAATTTTTGGATTAAAAGAACCATCACACTGTAAGTAACAATAAAGACATAAACAATTTTAACAGTTTAGCAAATTAATATATTAAAATCTACTCAATTAAACATTCAGCATGTACATTTACTGCTAGATCCCAGCTCTCGAAGGAAGCTCACTGCAGCCTTACCTCCTGCCTGCAGGGCCCACTATTTTATGCAGTCCTGTTACACAACGACTGCCGCTGCAGCCCCACTGAAGATACCACGAGTGACAAGTGTCTTATGAAAGTATGAGAAAATACACCGTAACAGAAAAGGATTACAGTTTTAGCTACGTGGTAGCATAGATACACACACTCTGAATTATAATCTTAACTGATATTGGAGACATAGAAATAATACATACGGAGACAAAGATACTGAGTTTATGGTTTAGGCAGATTCAGCCTGTTTTTACATCTCTTAAGCACTGTTTCCAACACGGGAGCCACTTTTAAAGAGATACATTGTCTTATTTCACAGAGCTTAAGAGCAAAAGGAATGATGAGATCATCTCAGATAACCTGTGTAACACAGGTAATATATTTTAGACAGATGACCCAGCACTGAACCCAACCACAGCAGCTACAGCAACACCTGGCAATTGGTGGGTTGGAACGAGCCGAAAACAGAGCAGGAAAGACTCTTTCCCCACCCCCAGGATGCATAACTGTGTGACCTCTCAATCAGAACGGACTGCCACATCACAACATTTTCCACATCATCCATATTCCCTTTTCCAGATGTGCCAACCCAGAAGGCAACAAACCAACAAAAGCAAGCTAAGGCTGGTCAGCTGTGAGCCACAAAAAGCAGCCCCCCAAAACAAACAAACAAACAAAACCCAACACCACACAAATCCAACAAAAGAAACCAAAACAAAGGAAAAACCCAACCCTTTCAGTACACGTTAAAGCCTGAAGGTGGTAACATACTACAAGCAATATGATATTCTACCATGGAAGTGGAGATACTCGGAGAATCCGGTACCAGAAGTATAATTTAGATAAAACCTACCGAAAACAAAAATCCTATGTAGTTTTAATATTTGTATTGTTCCTTTACAAAAATGAGATCTGATACATTTTATAAAAGACCTTCTAATAAATCACAGAATTGTCTAGGTTGGAAGGGACCTTTAAGATCACCTAGTCCAACCATCAACCTAACTGATAAAAAACCATCACTAAACCATGTCACTAAGCACTATGTCAACCCCATCAAGCTAATAAATCAAGCTTCCACATTCAGTATACTGCTTCAGTTACAATAAAATTAAATTTATGAAGTAGCAGTATCTGTTAGTATTTATTCTGCATTGGCTAAACAAAAATCCTTACCAGTGCTTCAGTTACAATAATAATAATTAAAAAAAAGAAATTAAAAATCAGGTTCTGTTAGTATTTGTTGGCTTTACCTTTCTGTAGCTTTCCAGCTGATCATCGGAAATACCCGTAGGATACGAGATCGTTACGAGATGATTTTTTCCTGGTAACATGAAATGAAATTGTTCCGGTACCACAATTGATGTTCCCTTCATATATTTCATGATACATCTTTCCATGTCAGTTAATTGCCTGTGAATTGCTTTCACCAGGAGATTTTGTACTCTGTGAAGTATGAGGGAGAATATTTAAGAAGTAGAACAGTGGTGGAGGATCATTTTTTCTCACACCTCAGATAGTTATATGATACTTATATGCATATATTTGCATATAAGACAACCCTATGGTGCTTTACCTAAAGCACATCTGCACACAGAAACCACTCCTAGTGATTCAGCCCTCTGAAGGGCAGGTACCCTACTCTCACATCGGGAACATAACCATTATGAGCATTTGCCAAAGTAAAAGTCACATCTATGACTATATGGGGGTCTTCTTTTTTTTTTTTTTTTTTTGCATTTTATCCACTCCATTTACCGTCTTTCAGAGTCAAATCATGTAGAAAAAATGCAAGGAAAAAATACTTGTCACTTTCCACCTTCACCCACCCAGCTGCAGCCCCTAACGTAGCACCGAGATTACAAAGACTCATCAAATACACTCCAACTCTCACTTTTATACACACTCACGTACTTAGAAGAATTTTTAGAACATTTGCCTGACCTTCTCAATTCCTTGCTAAGCAATAGTTATGAGTTATCAAATCTATTAGACATGGATAAACTGAATTTTTGGTAGACAGCAAAAGGATTGTTTCTGAAGATTACTAAAACTAATAGCTATCTGCAGGAGCTTTCATTATTTACAGTTAAATTCCATGAGAAAATTTCTACATGCTACTTCACTAAACTGACTAATGATATGATACAAGAGCTTTACTTCAAGAAAACGAAACTGAAAAAATCACAAGTTCAGGGTTACACTTACTTTCCCCATGTTTCTTCTGGAGAAACAGACACAACCACATCAACTGGCAACGTCATATTAACGTAGTGGTGCTCCTTACTTTCCCTTTCGATGACGGGGGCCAAAGCAGGTAACGAAGATGTCATTTCCAACATGAGGTCTACATTGACTACCTGCTGCTGCAGAGAGTAAAGACACCAACGGCACATCTCCAACAACAGTAATGAAATAACTGGGTTTAAAAAAAGCCAGTAACGTTAAAGACAAACTTCTACATGCTGATCTACCATAGATGGATCTCTGCATTCACCCTGAGTCTCTTTAAAAGGATTCTTTTAACTCATGTCCAAGCCTATTTGCGTACAGAAAAGCCTACGGAGGGCAGATCTAAACATTTTTATATGACAGGTCATCTGATACAATTTATTAGCGTGGTGAGACACTTACTGTATCTTGTACCCTTTTATCCTTTTTTTTGCCAAGCTTTCGTTTGGTCTCATCATCTTGATCAAATCTGAAGAATCAACAGAAAGACAAATTTATATCATAGGAAATTAATCGATTTTTTTAAAAAATACACCTTTTTAAACATACTCACTGTATAAATCGTCTTATCTCCTTACATGCAGAATCCTCAGTCAGCTCTGGAACAGTGTTCATGCCATTGTTAGGCCACACATAGATCGAACTGTGGCAAATTCTTAATACAAGAACATCCGAGGACAGTTTGTTTGCAAGATCACTGAAAACATATCTTAATGCCTTTTTTGTTGAAGCCTCTGAAACACAACAGGGATATAATTAGCTGAAAAAATTTACTCACTTTTGTTGTAGTTGGTGGGTATACTTTTTTTTAAAAAGGAAATGACGTTTTGACTTGGAATAAAAGCCTAAGTGCCGTTACGATCAGAAAAATGGCTGTGTAAACAAAATCTGAGATACGATTTCACTCAGCAGGTCTGTCTCAAATATTCACACTCATACCTGCCTGAACAAAAGCGCACACTGTTTCTCTCAGCCACTGTCAGATACAAAGAGCTGAATGAATTACAGAAGAATAACCTGCACCGTAGTCAATTCTCACATCAGTAACTCTTAACCAAGCCTACAGCTGCAAAAGAACTTCTATGTACAAAGTTCTACCCTGGTCAGCCTGAGTCTTTATTACCCATATGGACCTTTGTCTTTCAGAGCCTGACTTTTTTAAGTTTCACCCATTCCCTACAATACTGGATATAACAGAGTAACTTTGCACATTAAGAGCATTATTTTCTTCCTCACTGAGGAGATTAACAACCATTACTTAGAATGAAACGAGCTGTACAAAGTCTAACAAGCTATCGAAGACTATGCCAAATTGTATTTCTTTAACTTAGCATTAACTTAGATTTGGCCACTATTAGTTGCCTTTTGCACTAAGTCTGTTAAAAGTGCAGCATTAGAAAAAAATCCAACAAAACCCAACATATTTAGCTAAATCTTCTCCAAAAGATAAACTCTGTACCTTCAAAGGAGTGGTCTGCCATATTTACACACCAACAGCTGTGAACACCATGCACTCGGACAACCTGAATACCCCTCTGCTTTGCTGTGGTTAAAATCCACTCCACTGGAAACAAAGCCAAATAGCCAGCCTTTCTCTGAGGATGCAATTCACAGAAAGCAGCTATGCATTAGGCCAACTTACACAACGCTTCTGTTCCACATCACGAACGGAAACGAGCCCGAGTTCCTTTTCAAGGTTCACCAGCACTAAATTCAGATTTTTTAGTAAAGACATGTCCTTTTAAAATGCAGAATGAGGTACAGTTGAGCTAAAGACACTCTCCTTCCACACAATGGCTACCGAGAGCTTTGAGGAGCCCTTCTGAAGTGAATGTCACCTCACCCCAAGAACGTTGGACATGGGGAGTCTCTTTAATGCCACATGGGCTAGTGCCAACTCCACGTGGAACTGCAGTACCCAATCCTGCCTAAATTCAGCAGAGTAACCAGTCAGCTTGTCCATCTTCTCTATTTCTCTACAAAGGCTGGATCACAATCTCAAAACTGTACTGCCAATGTCATCCTGCTGTAATGAATCCACTGTCACCTAGTTATTATCTGTTTGCTTGGAATTTCAGGGCCAGCTTTGAATTCAAACTCTAAAGTGATCCCAATACCATATCCGTAAGCAGGAAAAATATGTAAATAAAATGACTTAAACCCAGGAATTTGAACTTTACTTCAAGTGAAAATAAAACACACACAATGGAAGGAGACTGTCAGAAAATTAAAGGAGCTAAAGAATAACGTTTTTTGTGCTTAATATTTACAGATTTGGGAAACGGCGCTTAACATCTGGTGAAATGCCCAGAAAATAAGCACCATAGCTAGTTAATTAACATTTATGTAAATACCCCTTTATTAAAGAGATCTATTATAGTCTTATAGACACACCATCAGTAGTCGCCAGCTGAAAGGCAAGATCCAAGCCTCCTCTTATTCTAAAGAGTATGTCCATAGCGTCTAAGATTATCTGAGGAGAAAACAAACAAAAAAAAAAAGGCAATGAAAAGGAAGAGTTATTTCAACACGCTTGCTGTCAAACTACCATTGACTGATACTACGCCACAACGAATAAACAGGGAGCTGAGGGGGCACAGATGTTTATTTCCCCCCTTTCCCAACTCCCTGATGTGAAAGATGTTTTAAATCAGATGCTCAAGGGGCCTCGACACCTTCCCCGAGGTGCCGAGGAACGGGCAAGCCAGCGCCAGCCCTCAGCTCGCCCCGCTCGCCACAGGACCCAGCACCGCCTCAGCCCCCGCCGCCATTTTGCGCTCCCCTCAGACTCACCACGTCCCTCAGCGCCGCCCGCATCGCTCCCCCCCCACCTCGCCCCCCCCCGCCCCGGCGTGGGCGTGGTTCCGCCCGGCCCCGCCCTACGGGACTGCGCAACCGCCGTCGCCTTGGGCCGTACCAATGCAGGGAGCGGGGGGGGGGAGGGGGGGAAACAGTTGCCTGTTGGACCTTCCCGCCTCCCGGGCAACCGGCACCAAGCGAGGGCCACCGGCCCCGGGGGGTGGCCGCCGGCCGGTCGCCTCTGGCTCCTCTCGGAGGTGGTCTCAGGCCAGTGAGGTACCCGTTCCCTCATGAGTCACCGCCCGGCCCTGCTTGTGGTGAGGGTGCGGCCGGGGGGGGGGGGAGGGGGGACGACGACAGAGCCTTTGTCGCGAATGTTAATTGAGGTTTTCAGCACAACTTTTGAGGTAACGGCGGGTTTCAGATTCATTAACGAAGGGTGAGGTGGGGTGATTTTTAGCAATACTTAATCATCGGCCGCTTATCAAAGTGATTTAACAAAATTTGCTATAATCAACGCAGCGACTTAAAAGATCTGAAAATGGCAGGGTTCACCCGAGACTTGTGAGTTTCTTAAATCAAATCCCACGCCCACATAGAGCACGACATTTACAACAGTTTCCCTAAATGGGACCGCACACACACACAAACACGGGACTTACAACAGTTTTCTGCATCGTATCACACACACGCACACAGAGGTTAGCCTACGTCATTAAGACGTTTCTATTTTTGCAAAAAGGTAGTAAATTACTGGTACCAAACAATCTTTGAAACCTCAAGAAATAATTAAAGTAATTAATGACTCTTTTCCTTTGTTGGCGTTTGTCAGCAGACGATCTCTGAAATTGTCGCGAAATCTACCTTTGGAATTTACCTCACAAAATCTACACTTCAGTTCCTCATCAAAACTAATCTTTGAAATCTGCTCGAAATCTACCTTTGGAATTTACCTCATAAAAGCTACACTTTAACATCCTCATGAAATCAAGTCTTCGAAATCCTCGTAAAATCTACCTTTTAAAGGCCTCACAAAATCTACACTTAATTCCTCACAAAATTTAATCTTTGAAATCCTCGCGAAATCTACCTTTTGAATTTACCTCACAAAATCTCCACTTTAATATCCTTACAAAATCTCATCTTTGAAATCCGCTCGAAATCTGACTTTTAAAGTCCTCACAAAATCTACACTTCAATGTCTTTGCAAAATCTCTTTGAAATCCTCACAAAATCAGCCCCGAGAGATGCCCCCTCTCAGGGGGAGGTGCCAGGTCACAACCTGCTGTGACCCGGGGGAGCTCAAGGGGGTCCCACTTGGGATGGCCGTTTATAGGCTCAGGAGATTATTTAACTCCAGGTCTATTTATCTTAAATAAACTATTCCTATCCTCCTCATCAATAACGCCAGTTAGCTTCATAACAGTGAACCCATAAGTTTGTTCCCAAGGGTCAGTTTTTTGTCATCTCTTTTTTCAGTGGTAGTTGTTGTCACCTGCCCGTTGGTTCCTCACCCAATATCTAGATCCACCGATAATCAAAGAGCAGTACTGAGTTTATCTGCTGAAGTGATGATGCATTTTACACTGCGTGAACCTCCACATATTGCAAAAAACACATTAATTTCTTCAAACTTTTCAAAACTTCTTCATGCTGTCCATCCTGTGTGCTGAGCATAAGCAAAATGGGGCTAGCCCTCCCATCGTACACACTGTTCCAGCGTATTATGTTTTTATAATAAAATATATAAAATCTATATTATTATATGGATTTCCACTGCTGTGCTGCTGCTGCTTTTCTACTCTGCACCCCCATGCCAGGTACAGCTAATGTGTGATACTAATCTATCAGAGCTTTTGTCCTGTGAGCACCAAAGCTGTCAATCATATTGTAGGTTACTTTCTTCAGNAGGTAACGGCGGGTTTCAGATTCATTAACGAAGGGTGAGGTGGGGTGATTTTTAGCAATACTTAATCATCGGCCGCTTATCAAAGTGATTTAACAAAATTTGCTATAATCAACGCAGCGACTTAAAAGATCTGAAAATGGCAGGGTTCACCCGAGACTTGTGAGTTTCTTAAATCAAATCCCACGCCCACATAGAGCACAACATTTACAACAGTTTCCCTAAATGGGACCGCACACACACACAAACACGGGACTTACAACAGTTTTCTGCATCGTATCACACACACGCACACAGAGGTTAGTCTACGTCATTAAGACGTTTCTATTTTTGCAAAAAGGTAGTAAATTACTGGTACCAAACAATCTTTGAAACCTCAAGAAATAATTAAAGTAATTAATGACTCTTTTCCTTTGTTGGCGTTTGTCAGCAGACGATCTCTGAAATTGTCGCGAAATCTACCTTTGGAATTTACCTCACAAAAGCTACACTTCAGTTCCTCATCAAAACTAATCTTTGAAATCTGCTCGAAATCTACCTTTTGAATTTACCTCACAAAAGCTACACTTTAACATCCTCATGAAATCAAGTCTTCGAAATCCTCGTAAAATCTACCTTTTAAAGGCCTCACAAAATCTACACTTAATTCCTCACAAAATTTAATCTTTGAAATCCTCGCGAAATCTACCTTTTGAATTTACCTCACAAAATCTCCACTTTAATATCCTTACGAAATCTCATCTTTGAAATCTGCTCGAAATCTGACTTTTAAAGTCCTCACAAAATCTACACTTCAATGTCTTTGCAAAATCTCTTTGAAATCCTCACAAAATCAGCCCCGAGAGATGCCCCCTCTCAGGGGGAGGTGCCAGGTCACAACCTGCTGTGACCCCGGGGAGCTCAAGGGGGTCCCACTTGGGATGGCCGTTTATAGGCTCAGGAGATTATTTAACTCCAGGTCTATTTATCTTAAATAAACTATTCCTATCCTCCTCATCAATAACGCCAGTTAGCTTCGTAACAGTGAACCCATAAGTTTGTTCCCAAGGGTCAGTTTTTTGTCATCTCTTTTTTCAGTGGTAGTTGTTGTCACCTGCCCGTTGGTTCCTCACCCAATATCTAGATCCACCGATAATCAAAGAGCAGTACTGAGTTTATCTGCTGAAGTGATGATGCATTTTACACTGCGTGAACCTCCACATATTGCAAAAACCACATTAATTTCTTCAAACTTTTCAAAACTTCTTCATGCTGTCCATCCTATGTGCTGAGCATAAGCAAAATGGGGCTAGCCCTCCCATCGTACGCACTGTTCCAGCGTATTATGTTTTTATAATAAAATATATAAAATCTATATTATTATATGGATTTCCACTGCTGTGCTGCTGCTGCTTTTCTACTCTGCACCCCCATGCCAGGTACAGCTAATGTGTGATACTAATCTATCAGAGCTTTTGTCCTGTGAGCACCAAAGCTGTCAATCATATTGTAGGTTACTTTCTTCAGATTACATTTACGGCTGATGTTTTTAACCAAAACTTCTTGCGTTTTACTGAAATAAGCTTTTTGTTTCCAGGCGTGGGACTGCTCGCAGACTTTTGCAGTGGAACAAACCAGCAAGGAGAGTTCAAGCCTTTTAGCGCAGCGCGGTGTCCCACAGATCCAGCCATGCCTGCGGAAGGGAAAAGTGACATGGAGAGGATCGGCCTTTTCAGCGAAATGGGTTATGTTACCATAGGAGATCGATACGTACCACGCTACATGTGTAAGTGCCTTTAATTTTAACTACTCTTTAGTGATAGGGACCACCTCTAGTATCCACCTACTCTCAGAATCACTATTTTCTATTATTTTTACTTCTCTTTTGTTAGAGGGAACGGCTTTTTCATGCATATTCTTTGCTCAGGTCTGTATTATTAAGAGAAAGGCTTGGTACGTTGGAACTGATATGTCAAAGAAAGGAAAAATCCAGTAAGACCGAAAAATACATATGTATAATAGATTGATAAAGTCTTTTATTGTGTAAATTTCTTTTTAATATTAATTATCTGCAAGTTAGCAGTATTTTCCTGCTTTTGTGAAAAACAATAGTGGGTTTTGTGTGCTCTTTCAGCAGGTTTTCTGGTTTTGATGATTACATTGTCATTAATTTTAAAATAGCGTTGCAATTTTTTTTCTGTTCTCATCTTGCTCACGTGTGTGAGATTCCCCATTTTTTTAAAAGAGTACTGCCTTTTTCTTGCTGTTTAATGGGAATTCTCATTGAGAAAGGTAATTTTTGTAATTTGCAAGGGTGCAGAGGTTAGCCCTCAGGAGTGATAACGTGAAATAATCCTGGCATACCAGCACAGGCATTTCTGCTGTGGTTTGGTGGCAGTGGTGACCGTGTCCACCAGAACCCCAGCTGAACAGACCGCTGCTGGGGATTCAAAACCCAGCTGGAGGCACTTGAGCTCTTCTACCTGACCTGTAACCGGTGGGAGAGAGAGATGCTCCTCTGAAGTATGAATCATAGTATATTAAGGGGCATCAGCTCCAGCTCTGAATTGTATCTGGAGTAACCAGTCTCCCTCCATTGCCTGTAAAGCAAGTGCAGGGGTTGGAAAACTAAAACTCAGTGCTAGAAATACCTCCTCACAGCATTGTCTTTCAGACAACCATTTTACGTGCACGATTTACAAGTTAAACGCTTTGTAATACATTCTTTGAACCACCCAGATCCAGACTTGACTTTTTTTTTTAAAATGCAGGTTAAGAGCAGCGCTAACACTGGGCAGTTAATTTACAGTGCTTACTTTTTTAAAGGTGCTTTTAATGAAGCTGCGGGCAAGAACAGACAGATGTTACCTGGGGGGACCAAAATGTTGTCAGCTCTGCAGGCAGGTTATTTTGAGCCTCAGTTTGTGAGGATTTTTGATGGTGAAGCCTACTCAGACCCTGTTCAGCTAAGGAGACGCTACAGATTGGCTGAATCAAAGAAAAATCTGGGCAAAGCTTTCCTTCCCAGTAACGGAGACAAATTGCCGTAAGTGTTGTGAAAATCTTTTAAATTGACCTTTTTTAATTTTCTGTATGCTAAAGATGATTCTCGCAGATTATTTCTTACAAAACCTGTAGTGAGGGTACAATATTGTTGTTTCATACAATGTAGTATTAGTACTGAGCGAAGAAATTTGAGCAGCAACACAGGGAAGGCAGAACACAGGTAGAAATCAGGTCCTGATGCTTGCTTTTAAGTACTGTTTTTTGCTGTAAACAGTTTTCTTAAACTTTTGCTTTTAATTTTTGATGAAAATGAAGATGGCTATGAGAAAAGGGTGTGGATAATTAACAAATATATATTTCATTTTAATTTAGGAGGAGATCTGTTGGAACTTGTCAGATACAGTATCTTCTCCCTCTCAATTCTGAGCTTCCCAAAATACAGGTGGCATGTATATTGCATAAAAGATAGGAAAAGAGACCATTATCAAGGAGCAACCTTTTCCTCTCAGTGAATCCATTTCCATTATCCTTTTGCTAGAAAAAATACTGATTATCCTATTGGATGATCAGAAAGTGTTACAGACCTGAGAAATACATGCAGAATATTAAAATAAAAGCATCTTTGCTAATTGCACAATATTAATTGCATGACAAAATGACGCCAATGCAATTGGTGTAAGAAACATGTAAAAAAGCAGTTAGAGCCTGGTTACTCTTTTATAACTATTAAATCTTGTTTTGTTGTTGTTGCAGTTAAGAGACAGGAGGATTTAGCCTGGGTACAGGGCCTAGTGCTTACAGTCTCGTGGTTCTATTTAGTCACATCTTTCTGCAGCTTTGCTTTTGGAAAGTTTGGAGAGTAACTTCTTGTTTATTTAATATATATGTATGCTATATNCAAACCTTACTCCCATCATAACTACAGAACGAGTGCAGAGCTCTGTTGGTGTTTACTGAGTTGTTATTCTCGGCTGCCTGAATGATAAGAAGCTCTCGAGAGCCTTTCCTTTACAATGAAGCCCCATTTGTTGTTGGCTGCAAATGGAAAGGTTGCCATGTCATATTCTGAAGCTCTGACTGAAGCCTGGACCTTTCTTTTCTTCATATGTCTGTTCTCTTGTTGTTTTGTAACTGGCATGTGAAAAGCCTACTCACAGAAGTGACATTTAAATAATATGAAATAAAGCACTGAAGAGCTGGGAGGCACCAAGATAAAGATTGTCTGCGCATTGTCAGTTTGCCCTTTTTTTTCCTATGTCTGGGTTTATGAAGTCCCTAAATAAATGGAGGGTCATAAACAGGCAGGTTATCATTCTGTGCAAAGATGACAAATGTTATCGTGGCATCCTAATCCTGTCACTATTCATGAATGGCCCGTTTAAGTAGGAGCTCATTGAGGCACTTTACTCTCCCCCCACTATAATTGCGGACAGTACAGGCAAAGGAGATTACCTCTGTTTAACTCTTGAGATGTATATATTGTATATACATATCTTGTTTGAGTTTTCTACTTGCCGTGGTTTTAGCACACTGGATATGGGAAGCCTGAAATACTTGCAAAATATTAATTAATGTGTTCATTTGCTATTTTTAGATGTGGACTTGGCAGCTACTATGGAACTATAGGAGGTTCGTATACGTACTTCAGTCCCCAACTGAAAGCCAGAGAAAGATACATTCCTCCTGGAAAGAATTTTTACACTAATCCTGGGAAGAAAGGAACTGGATATGGGTAACTTCACTATTGCTTCTTACAAAGGATTTTCTTAAATGTTCCTTGAGTTTTGAACACCTAAGTAATTCATTTTGGTTTTACAGTTATGCAAACCTTACCATAGGCGAACAATATCCGCATCAACCTGACGGGTATGAAGTAGAAAGAATAAATGCGAAGGTAAAAATATTTGTCTTTATTATGAATTAGTGTTATGATTATTTATTACAATTAACACAAACTTTTTGTTCCCTATGTTGTCTCCTTTAGCTTAAGATCACTAGTGTTTATTTGCAAGTGGAGGAAGGAAAACAAATTAACACCCAGCCTGTATAAAAAAGATTTAGGTATTCATTTATTATTTTTTCTTTGCAACATCTGACAGTATCCCACACAAGTGCTACCATTCAGGATTTAACCTTAATTTTTTCTATGGAGACCTTAAGCTCCAATAAAATAATGACCAAACAATGCCAATAGCAAGAACAACAATATTTCTATGTTGTTGTCAGAAGAATGGGACCTCATTATCCCAGATGCTATATTAAAAAATCCTGCTCCTTTTTTCATATAAGTTCATAAATCTAAGAAAACTTGTAAATGTGCTTGCACTGATTGTAGTTATTGTGTATATTTTCATGATGTGGCAGCAGGAGAACATTTTTTGGTCTCGGGTAAGGACAAGATTAGCAGAAACAATTCAGATACCTGCAGTTGAGACAAATTCAGAGTCAGGCACGTATATATGTGCCCGAGATACAGGTCTACAATACTGTTAGACACATCTTAAATGCACAGTGCTTTTCTTGATGTTTTCCTACCATACTTTCATAGTCATCAAGCAAGAGCAAAGAAGGTTGGAGTGAACATTCTCTAAGACTACATTTAATTATTTCCATTTTTCTCTCTTTGCATACAGTAAAAATCTTCAGGATTGTTTCTTTCAAAGTATTTGTTTTACAGAAAGCTCAAGAGGAGCATAGACGGTTGCTTACAGGAGGGCCTTTCAGGTTAAATCTGTATCCCCAGGAGTATTTTGATGCGAATCCCTATTTTAATGACAGACCTTTGCCACCTGTGAAGAAACCACCTGCAGAGAAGCCAATTGCATCACCTTTCAAACCAAGTTCTCCTGCTAAAAAGGTTAGTTTGTCTTATAGCTACTGGAGACAAAAGATAGATATTCACATATTTCTCGTTAAAAGCTTTGCTTAAAGCACAGAAGATAGAAATAAATGTTTAGTTCTGCTATTCATTTCTTATTTTTCTTACAAAAGATATTATTCCATTTACTTTGTTTCCAATTTCCAAAGCAACGAAATCTTGTTTCACCCAACCACTGCTAACGAGGTTCAAGTAACCTAAAAAGCGTTTCTGTTTCAGATCTGCATAGTGCTGTTAACATACAGTTAATTAACTGTATACACCACAAAAAGATACAAAGCAGAAGGTTATGCAATAAATGACAGGAAGACTGAATTACCAGAGCAAAATGAAACGCTCTCCTATTTTGGACTCCATCAGTCACTCATGTCATTTTTGAACCTGCTAATTACTCTCAGCCTATATAGACAAACAGAAGTGTCGTGGGAATGGATAGCTGGAAGGAGCAGAAAAACTCGGGTTAGTCCCTCTGCTCAGGGAAAGGTTGCACAATAAACTCAGGAGTTACCTGTTGCTTGTCCATCAGCAGAAACAAATTTGGAATCCGCATTAGAATTTGCCGGCTCTTCAGTAATTAGGAGAAAAGGAGGCAACTGATGGGAATAAATATATATGGAAGGGCTTAGAGGGCATAAGAAATAAATCCTGGAGTTAGTATGAAAGATATATAGGAACATAGTTCATTAGTTCTGGTTGCTTAGTGTCATTGGAACGGGCTGCCCAGGGAGGTCATGGAGTCCCCTTCTCCGTAGATTTTCAAGACCCACCTTGATGCAGTCCTGAGTAATGTGCTCTGGGCAACCCTGCTTTGGCAGGGGGGTTGGACTAGATGATCTCTAGAGGTCCCTTCTAACTCCAACAATTCCGTGATTATTTCTTATAATCTAAATGGATATTTTTCCATTCCATAAAGCATTCCATCTTGATTTTTTTTTTTTTTGAAATGAGATAATAAACTTATGCTGTCACCATACACTAAACCTTAATTTCACTTTGAAATCAGTTTAAGATGCGTGAATATCTTGCTCTTAAATGACTCCAGATACCTAATACAGTAACAGCCCTTAATCATTTCCTTTTCAGCTATTTGCTTTGAAGTTCCATTGTCAGTCATTTAATACTGTGCTCTGCTAACCACTGTTTTCCTATTATTATGTCCTTCACCCTTGACTTACTTGACCAACCTTGATTCATCTGACGAAGATGATGATAGCAAAGAAAATATAGCTATTCAGAAAGAGACTGCAAAAATGCTTACGCGCAAATAATTGTGTTGGGTGTTTGGCCTCATAGATGATGCAGCTGAGATCTTTCAGAAGGGAAAACTGGTCAGAAAAGTTACCTGCTAGAAAGTCAGCACCTCATCCTGGCTGACAAAGGAATATATATTCCCTATATATTTAAATCATGTGTACTTCCCAAGCTACTGCACACTCTGCTATGTAAATACTTACAGAAAAAATTGCTTTATTGTTGATAATAACAATTGTCTTACTGCTGCACTTTTCAGAAATGCAGCCTCAGCAGACTGTGGGGTTTAGCTGTGCTAAGGGATTTCAAAAAGTTAATCAGGTGTCTGCGTATTTTTTAACCAAAAATTGCCACTTTTGTAGTACTAGTGGACATAACCTTTCAGGAAAAGCCGATGCTGTATTTGATCCTATATGTCAGAAAGCATATTGATAATAGAGCCCCAGCCCTGCTGTATGTGATAATCCCTGCACCAGTGCTGGACATGGAGGTGTACTAGTAAACTAATGGTGACATAGGAGTTCCCTTTTTTTTCCTACAACGTAGCTCATTTTAGAGAGTTCTGTTTTTAGTTTTTCTGTCGCATTTTTAAGATCCTTTCTTCAAAGTCCAGACGTACGGAAGAACATTTACAACTAAAAATTCATCAAAATAAGGACTAAAATTTTCCTTAAAGTTTCCATTGCAAATTTAAGGAATATTTGGATTTTGTTTTTACATATAATATGATGCAGTCTGCTCTTCAGTATTCTTAATTGCTTTTGCATGAAAAATATTTTAAATAATTATATTGTAGATTGGCATTTCAAAAAGTTATTTTTTTTTTCCAGTCAGGAGGCATGAAAGGAGGCACGTTTGATCCTTACCCAAGCCATTCCGCTGACCCTTATGTAGTTAAAAAATCTGAGGCTTTTGCGACTGGTAAAGAAAGGCAGATTTTTCATCCTCCGGCTGGACCCAAAAGCAGACCTATTACAAGCATAATAACTTTAAATGTCACAAGGTAAGATCCTTTAATATGTGTTCATGTTCCATGTATGCTGACTACCAAGAGTCATTAGCGCAGCTGTTTATTACTCTCTAAAATTATTGAATAAATGAGGAACAAATTATTAATGAAAGGATAAGACATATATTTAAGGAACTTGGCTTTCAAAATTTATTCCTGATCCTCTGTAAAGCCAAGTTACTTTATAAGGTTAAATGTGTCACAGAGACATTCAAAATCATGCTGTACAGATTTCACTGAAAAATTATTATTTTTTATTCATTTCTGACTTGATAAATTTAAAAGACCAGGAATATTCCTGTTAAAATCTGGTTTTGTTTTCCCTGGTTTATGGAATAAAGTTGGCTCCCTCTGCTGGCAAACAGACTATTAGGTAATTTAAGCTTCTGAAGCTTTTGAAACAATGACACACAAGTTAGATTCCTAACTACAAACTTGTCATTGTGCAATGTCAGAAGAGATTTATAGTACACAGTGCATGTATGTAGGTAGATAAGCACATAATTCTTTACTTTTTTTGTGTTACTAAGTTATAATCCTTATATTTAAACAAATCTGTTTTCTGGTTTTGGCTCTGTTGTAACTCAAGCAGAAAATCAGGACTGTGTTCTTTAGAGTTATTTAGAGAAATCACTTTCAAATGCAGACTTCTAAGACTGCATGTAGAAGAGTTAAGCGTATTATTTTGCATATTCCATGAATAACATGAGATATTTTAGAAATACTTGATTCAAATTTGAAAAACTGTCTTAGAGGAATCCGCTTCGCCTTTGTGATTTGTCTTTTCCATACCATACGTGAAGTCTAAGAAATGCACCTCCCTTATTCCCCCATGGCTGTTCTACTTTATTTCACCACGTATCAACATTTGCCTAATAATTTTTTAAGTTGCAGGGATAGTTTATAAGTTTTTATTCACACTGATGAGGCAGAACCAGAAGCTACATATTAATCCACATTGCTTTTCATCACTAATGAAAAGTAAGAAAGAATTGAAAGTAACTTTTTGGCGCACCAAAGAGCATGGTAACTATGAATGCAAGAAAATACAACCTTCCACGTATGCACTGGTGTTTTTAGATGAGTAAAATAAAAGGCAGAAAGATATAAGGTGTATTGGTCTGAGTAGACCTCGTATCAATGTAATTATTGGTATTATTATTTTATCCACAGAATAAAACTTCATGTTCCCAAGTGAAATGTTTTTGTTGGAAAAAAACCCTAACTGTATGTGAAGTCAGTTTGAGAATTGCAAGGGAGGGACTGGTTGTGAAGTATCACTGTGAGCTCACAGATGAAGTTATGATGGACTCATTAAAAATACTTGTAAAGAGAAAAAAATTCACTTCTCTAACAGAAATTCCAGAGTGAGAAATTAAAACTAGTGTTTAAAATTCTCCACTACTATTTCCCTCCTAAGAATTTCAAAGAACATATTTATTTTGAGTTCATTATTCCTAGGTTTAATAAAATGTGAACTGAATTTATTATAAGCACAAAGCTCATAGGTTTTAAGAAATGTGGTAGGACATTTTTGAAATCATGTTCTTCCCCACTGAATTGCGGTTCTTTATGTACTTTCCAATGGAAAGCTTATCTTCTGATGTTTGGACCATAATCCCATAATTGGATTTACTAGTGAAGATTCTTGCCCTCACGCAGAGCCCTATTGATATAAATTTGACTTCGTGAGGATTCAAGTCATTAAATTGAATTACAGGCCTGAGTGTACCACAGTTTTTCATTGTTGCAAAAACTCTTGTAACTTGTACAGTGATATTCTACAAAAATCTAATAAGTTTCTCTTAATTTACATTTCAGATCATTAAATGGAAAGAACTACAAGACTGCACGGCTGACATCTTATTAGGTACACAAGGTGAAATGAAGGGTACATTTTAAGACTCTGTAAACTGTTAGCAAAGTAAATAAAGTGTGAAAAGTGGAACTCCAGTATATAAGGGCAGTCCAATCTGTTTAATTATTGAGAATGCAATCTTCTATTTCTAAATATAAAGCAAGAATATAAATAACTTAAGAGCATTTATTTATTTTGTCCAAGGTTGTATCTTTATATAAATTTTCATCTTACTGATTAACTGGAATTTTGCAATATACTTTTAGAAAACATGTTTACTTTCTAATGAGTAATTTGTGCTGCAAATTGATTGGGTATCGCAGTGGAAGGAAGCACATATATTTTAAAGTGAGTGTCAGTGTATGCATGAACCAGGTTAGCCACGTGTGGCTCACAGTGAGACGAATATCCTTGTTTCCCTTTAGTAGAATTACAACTTGTATTTTATTTCAATTATAATTTTGCGTAAAAACTGTCTCAGAAATATATAATTTTTACCTTTGCTGACCTTTTCAAAATGACCAGTATAATACATTTTTGAAAACCAGACCACGAGCAGGCTGTTAGGAAGGGAGGAGTCATCTCTATTTCCCAGCATCTACTTACCACACTTTCTCAAGTTCCTGCCTTGAGGCAGGATGGCATAACTCTAACAGTCGAGGTTTTCAGCCTCTCCAAATAGTTCTAACCTGTTTGTGCAGAAGTACGAAGTTGGTGAAACCGCTTGACACCTGTTGAGGGACAGCTGGAGAGTTTAGTGGCTCAAATTAGTCCTGCAGTATTACACAACACCAACAAACATAAACCCTACCTTTAGCTACTTACTTTCCAGCCCAGAAATAATTATTTTTCATTTTGTCACATCATAAGGGGAAAAACAAGTTTTGGTTTATGGTCGTAATCCATAATTAATAGAACATAAAATCTGTCGCTGTAATTTGTCCATTGCTTACAATTTTTGAGGCTTTTTTGGATCGTATTCTGACATTAGTGACACTGTTGTTTCCAGAGATGCTTCTTCAGTACTTTTCTGTGAACTAGAATCAGAACTTTTTACTAGGATGAGGCAGCCACAGCTTCTCTGGGCAGGGGTCTCACCACCCTCACAGCAAAGAATTTCTTCCTGACATCTCATCTAAATCTCCCCTCTTTCAGTTTAAAACTGTTCCCCATTGTCCTGTGGCTCCACTCCCTGATCCAGAGTCCCTCCCCATCTCTCCTGGAGCCCCTTTAGGGACTGGAAGGGGCTCTAAGGTCTCCCTGGAGCCTTCTCTTCTCCAGGCTGAACCTCCCCAACTCTCTCAGCCTGTCCTCACAGCAGAGGGGCTCCAGCCCTCTGATCATCTTCGTGGCCTCCTCTGGACCTCCTCCAACAGGTCCATGTCCTCTTTATGTTGGGGGCTCAAAAAAAAAAAAAGGAGAGACATATCTGGAAACAGTCCATTGTTTTTGTAACTTGCCGTATCAGATGCCAACATGGCTTGGGACTGCACAGCTCAGGTCTTTACAGCCCCATGGGTCTTCTTAGGGAAATGTGGGCCAATCATGAACAGCTGATTATATTTGTCCGTGTCCCTAAATATGACTGAAATGTTAGAATCAGCTACAGGGACAGCTGTCACCTCTAGATTATTGTGAGAGGAGGAGCAGACATGTTCCACGAACCTTTGAACAGGTGCAGCCCCGACAGGTTTATTAGAACATGACAGCAGTAAGTGTCCAAGTATGTGAGGCGCTGTGACGGTCACAGGGACAGAATGCGTTAAATATTTGGAGATGTCAGTTTGGTTCTCTAATTTGAGAGGCAGTGTGTTAGAGCTACGGTCAGTTTATGTAACTTGACGTCTTTCAGGGAGGTCTGAAGCATCAAGGGCAGAGTCATTTGAGATATAAATTCAAAGGAGGATTCTTCTATCACCACTGTGGCAAACTTGCCCACTTTTATGTGTAGGATTCTGTACGAGGGTATCTATTATATCATTCTACTCTACTAATTAATTTTACTAGGTATCCTCTGTTATTGGTACTTAGTTAAGATATAAGGTTAGACACTTAACATTTCTGTCTGACTTTGGAATTTGAGGAAAAAAAGAGATTGTCCTCCTTTCAGATTCCTACATTAACTTCTGTAGCGTAGTGAGAAAGTGAGTTTGAGCCCTTTCAGCATCTTGGAAGAGGGGTTGTTTTCAGGAAATTTAATTGTCATGGAAAGCCTTTTGGCAAACAGCGATGAGATCCCGGGCAGCGCTGCAGTCCGAGTGCCGTGAAGGTTTTGCTTTTTTCATTACGTGCCAGAGTAGAACCATGATTAATTTGACAGCTCATTATTTGCCCAGGTGCTACCACGGTAAAGCATATTTTACTCAATCCTTACTTCTGCCTAGAGCAGGGCAATAGCTGATAACAGTTTTTGCTAACAGACGTCTAAAGCTACATCTGTGCTTAGGTGTGACCTTCAAAGCACAGCCTCAGAGTCATTAGAACTCCACGTTTAATTAAGGAACTCACCTCATTAGCATTTTTGTGGACCCATAAGGAAAGACAGTGCTGTATCTCAGTGCATCGTTCCTGAAATGGTATTTTTCCATACTCTGTCAAAGGTGAGAGAAGCTCTTGATTCAGGGAGGCAGGTTGTTAATAAGCAGTGAATAGGAAGTATGTAGGAAAAGCAATTAATAGACAATTAACATGTGGTGTGTGTATTCATAGAGAAGAATGTCGTAACAAGTCATAGTGAGAATGGAAAAGGATAGATGAATTATGAGTCAGGGAAGAAGTAAGTGAACATTTTTAGAATTATAATCTTGTGTTAGGATCAAAGAATCTCCTGAAATCCCTGAGGCTGTGTAGTCATAAATGAATTTATACTCAAACAGAAGTGTAAAGAACTATTCCTGTTAACACAGAGCAGCATCCTTACCTGGTCTCTCATTTATCTAATTAATTTGAGTTTAGGGAAGAGAGAAATTGTTGTAAGCCAGCCAGCAACTGGGTCAGCTGATAAAAGATCTTGCTGGGGTCTTGGTGTATGACTGGTTTTTACACATTTTACTCTGTGTGTTCTTTCTTTGTGCTGAATGGCTATTTGTGCCTTTTTTTCTCCCTTTGTAACTCTTACAGCTTTATTTCAACCTCAGTCCACCAACCTGACATGAAAAAAAGCAAAAGAACAAAATGTTTATAAATTATCCTAGAATTTATCCTTCTTATTGTGTCTTTTCCCTTCCATACTGTAATTGCCTTGTCCGCTTAGTCTGAATTTTAAGCTGTGGGCTACCAATTATTTCTTGTTCTCTATACAGCGGCTGATACAGTTGGGCCATCTCTGTTTCTGAGTCTTCTTGTAATATATGCCTCCCTTATAAATAATAAAAGGAGATAAGGTAGACAGTGGAAGAATCTAACTTTGAAACAATTCTGCTTTTCACCTCATATATCCTACTTAGATATAGTTTTGAATTGGCAAAAGAGGTGCAAGAGATCTGGAGCAGTGAGCAGGAGCTCTCTGTAAAAGTGGCTGTGGTGGGGCAGGTGGGGATATTTCTGCAGTGAAAGTAAAATGAAACTGAGGAAATTTGCAAGAGTAAAACGGCAGAAAGGGATGCAATTCTTGGAAAATATTGAAAAAGCCAAAATAAATGTGTCTTAGTTAAGTCTCTCGGTTTTGTCAGTGTTAACCCACTTCCAGCTTTCTTGAATGTGCAAGTTGTAGAAGTAAAAATGTTACCAGTCCAATCTCTGCCAAGTATAGCAGTGGTCAGAATTATTTGTGACACTGCCAATTAGAGAAATTTCAGTCAGAAATTTCATTACTAAATAGCATTCATCTATAATTAATAGGTTGAATGGGTTCTATACACAAACTGAAAGGGTTTATAACCTGTGAAAAGGTTATTTACCTGTAAGTAGACCCAAAGACTGATTGTACTTTGTGCAATCATAGATTCTCTTTGGGATTTACTCTTCCTCAAACTCCCTCCGCCTGTGCTTTGTGTATCTGCAAGAAAAGCAGAACCGGTGCTGGGAAGCTTTCTATCTGCAAATTCCTTTCTATCTGCAAACAGACTGAATATTTCTGTGCCTGGACTGAATATTTCTGTGCCTTGTGGCTTGCGCCACTACTGACAAGCTATGAGTTTTGCAAAAAATCATAAACAACATTGCTTTTATCATAACATGGAAACTTGTTTTTGGCCTGAACATTCTGAGACAATTTGGCTGAAATTTGGCTGAATACCTTTTTTTTCCCCCTTTTTGCCATTAAACATAATGTTCCAGTCATATCTCTCCAGTGTATCTGGTCTAATTAATATTTAACTTTTTATAGGCTGCTGGTTTAAGCAGTATAATTAAAAGCCTCTAAAATCAAGAATATACTAAAAAGATTTTTTAAAAAGGTCATTATACAGAGAATGAGACATCTATAAAAATCTGGTTTTGAACAGTATCTGGAAAAGAAAGAATCAAGACTGTGAAAAGCTTGCCAAGAGACTTTTGATCAGAACCCTTTTGGTATTTACTGAATATTTTGTTTTCTGAGTAATAAATAATAAGCTTTAACTACTCTACAGCTTCTGCGTTTCTGGATTTGTCACTCCAACGCAGCTGGAGCTTTGTCAGCGCGTGAATTGTATATGACACGGTGTTTCTTTAAAGTTTTATTTTGGACAACTGTCCTAGCCTGTGCCAAAGAGAGCATTTTTTGTCAGGGTAATAGAATATACAATCTTTCAAGACTTTCCTAAAAGCTTTCCTGGTCTTTGGATCGTGCCCCAGTGTGGGGAGAGGGAGGATTAGGTAGCCTGAGTGTAACTAAAAACACTCACTCAGAATGTTAAAACAAAACTGTGCTTTACCATATATAGGAACAAAATCCTTTGTGAACTTGGACATTGTGTAGATAATGTTACTTATCAAGCCTGTGCTGTGGAGACAAACATTTTAGGTGGTGATGCTGAGCGTATGCCGATGGCTTCTCGTATGCTTTAAGACTTCATGTGTTAAGAAAAAAGGAATAATGTGCTTATGGAATTTTCTTGTTAATATCGGAAGAAGCTGAGTAGCTTGCTTGGGTGAGAGGAGAAAAAAGAGACAGAAAAGGGCAAATCTGCAGAGTATGGTTGCCTTTAGAATATTTGCTGGATATATGCCAACAGCATGTTTTATTTCCCACCATGTAATTTATAAATGTATGAACCCACTAGGTAAATAATAATAATGTCCTTGTGAAGAAGCCACCCTAAAATAGAGTTTAAATCAAGTGCATGTATTTTAAATACAAGTCAGATCTATACCCAACTGCACGATTGTTTCCTTTCATATGGTTTATAGAAATTTGAACCGAAATTCTTGATCAAACGCCTCTGAGCTTTGAAACATCTGAAGCCAGGTATGAGCGGGGATGTGATGTTCCTTTGGTACATCTCAGCCCGAATTCAGAGACTGGGTGTATCTCTAGTATTAAAAGGCCAGTAATTTAATTTCTGTTAAGAGATTTTCTCTTTATGAAAGTTGCAAGACCTGCTTCAAGGGGTTAGCAGGCAGCGTGGTGCAGCAGGAGCAGCTCGGTGGGTGTGGAGGACCTGGCACCTCCCTAATAGGTGTTTCAGGAAGGGGCTGGTCGGCTCTAGTTTGATGCTATGGACCAACTTCCCATCAGTGGTCGGTGCTCGTTAGCAGTGCTCATCTTCTAATTGAATTTCATCGTGAAGGAACCCACTTTGTGTACTCTGAAGCTGTTGTGTGGTGTGAACCAAAGTGTAGGGGAAATTGAATTTACTTTCAATAGCAAACTTCTGAACAAAAGCTTTAGTCTAATTTTTGAAGTGACAAAACGTGGTTGAAAATCTGAAAAGAGTTCCTGAGTAGTTTCTTTAAACTACTTTAAACTTACTTTTTAACTACTTTAATCTTACTTTTAAACTACTTTAATCTTACTTTTTAACTACTTTAGAGAACTTTCTAGATTTCAAATAGCTGACAACACTTCAGCATTACTTAAAAGAGCGAAAGCATTTGTGGTGGAACAATTGATACAAAAGTACCGTTTAAACGACTCTGCGTATTTTCAGATGCTACTCTTGGCTTGCTCATACGGAGAATTACAGTTTCATTTAAGTTTTTCACATCTCCCAGCACAGCCCTGCCATCTGTGCAGCGGGAGCAAAGCCGAGGCAAGCTTTTCACACCTGTTGATGGACATCTGAAGAGTCGAGATAACCAGCGTGTGAAGTCACACTTACTATCTTTCTCTCCATCTAAAAATAAATGCCATGGCTCTCTGTGGCTTGTTATATATATGTATATATATAAACAAGTCTGGACACAGCTGAGAGGCACAGTAGCATTAACCTCTCATGATTTACTGGTTATGCCATTCTTAAGCCAGAAGATAAAGTGGGTAGTTCTTTAGCTGGATGCTTTGTAAAGGATTTGTGCCAGGAGCTGCTGACACCCTACTGAGATAAAGAATTCAGCCTTGAGCACGCGATAGGAGAATTGCTATGTCTTTCTCTCACATTTAAATCTCTTATATTCAATTCTCCCAGAATGTAGCATGAAATTTCCTATTTTTCTCCTCTGTCAGGATTGAGGATTTTAGAATCTGCATTTTCTGAAAATCTTTGTTTCCTTTGTTATATTGGTGTAAAGGTTTTCACACAGGTTGGTACTTGTAATTGGATAGTCTTACCTTCGGTCAAAGTCATGTTCAACCTCAAACCTCTCAAAATAGCCCCATGTGATGATGCAATACCACTGAACTTTCCCCAAAGTTTTGGCATCAGGTCATGTCCTGTGACTTTCTTTTAACCTAACAGTTCTTGTGCCTACATTTCCGAGAGTTTGGCCACGTTTACGATTGGTCTGTTCAGCCCGTTAGAGAGACAGCAGTTTTGGGTCTTCAGTTCTGAAGGCACATGATCTCATTCAGTTTCAGAAAGGGAGTTTTGCCCAGGTTATGTACTCAAATGCCTAATACAAAAATTGTATCTCATTCTTGCCCGTGGTTTGATAAATCCGAAGCACACTCTTCTGTCAGGCTGAAAATGCCAAACTTCTATTATTGTCAAGTCACTTGACAGTCAACGCTTTCTCATTTTTCATACCAGTTGAAAAGAAATACAGAATCTTTACCGTATGTAATAGATTTATTTTTAACTTTGGTTACTCCACAAAGAAATGAACGTTAAGCAAATATTTTAAAACACCGATGACGTTTTAGGTTTGTAAAAATAGACGTTAAGTGCACTCTCACTTCAAAAAGGATTTTCAGATTTATTTTATGCGCTTTATCAGTGGAAAAATAGAAATGCTACTCATATCCTCCGTGATACATGAGGAGCAGAATTATATTTTGTGCCCCCAAATAATTCAGGAACTAACTTTTAAAAGGGAACAACACTTTTTTAATGTCTGTTTCTGATACCCAGACATAAATTATAAATGTAGTGACATGCACATTTTAAAAATATTTAAATTCTGAAATAATACTTTAAGACACTTTGAAAATTCTTTGAATATGCGGACATTGTATTTCAAGCTTTGGGGCTCATCTGAATTTTAAAAATAAACTCAAAGTATGTATAGCTTCTTTCTTTGATACCATATTCTTCTTACATATTAAGCATCTTCTGTTGTAGAATGGGAAAAGTATATAAGACTGTCTGAATTGTTAATTTCTGCTAGTCTTGTAGATGATATAAAATTTTGTAGATTTTTCTAGTGTAAAGCAAAAGCCCCCAACAAATTATTTATTAATTATGTTGGTATTTTTTGAAAATGCTAAGATTGAGATTGTCAGTCAGGTTTGTGTGTATAACTGGCACCTACCTGAAAGCAATGTAGCCCTTCAAACATTTCAGAAATTGATTTAAAAACTGTATTCTTTCATCCTTTTCTTTTTTTTTCTTAGGACTTCACCAGGCTATTTATAAAAGATCTTTCCTTTGCATCTTTTAATTGACATTTATTTTTAAAGTTGTCCAAGTTTTAATTTACCAGCGATAAAGATATTATGATGATATTTCCCCATTGTTTCTATTCTGGAAATGGAAAGACGGAGATGCTAAAAAAACCAGCACCATTTTCTGCAGAAAGGTTTTTAAGTTTACTTTCATTCTCAGTTTGCAGAGACTTCCTATGAATTAGAGTGTGTGTGTTTTGGTGTTTTTTTCCCCCAAAAAACAATGTATGTGTGTGCATACCTTAGAACAGTTTTCTGCTGAGTGGTGCGAAAGCTGATTCCATTGCAAATCATTAAAACAATGTAGAACTTCTATTTTACTTCTTACTAAACAGTCTTTGTAATGCTAGCCATTTTCTTGTATGAATTGTTATATATTCCTCATCACAGTTGCTGCATCAGAAAATTAGGTCAATATAACCCCAAATTCAAAGCAAAGTAAGCAAAATCTATTTTTTTTTGGCATACCGTAGTGGTGGTTGAATAATAGATGGTGGAAGCAGACATGAACAACTGCTTGTTTTGTACTATCCATGTAAAATAGCTGCTTTTCTAATGATCTGTAGAGTTTCTATGTTTGTTAGGGCCCAGCCTGTAACACTTGGATGGCTTCGGTGATACTTAATTTACATTAAAAATAATGTCTTGATTACAGCACTTACGTATATACTGTATTAATTGTGTAAGACCTCAGCTGTTTACCTTTTTTATTCCAGTACAGCTGTTTTAGTTTATACTTCACTGAATTATATTGGCAACTTGGAAGATAATATTTTAGCAGAATTTTACTGGTGTAATACGCTACTGCTGGCCAACGGGGACCTCCACCTCCCACAGAACCCTGCCAGAAAAGGTTTAAAAGCTGCTACTTTGGAACCAGGCAGAAATCCTGACACTTGTACGGCAGTTCTACGCTGTTAATGGCTTTTTTTTGTGTGTGTGCATGCATAGATTTTTGTGTGTTAAGGTAAGACTAGCATTTTGGGTAAACAGTAACTGCTTCATATCCCTCCGGTGGCCTCATGCGAGCTCGGGCGTGAGCTTCGCAGTACAGTTGTCCCTCCACGAAGAAGTAGCCTTTTTGTTTCAGGTTGAGGTTGCAGTCAGAGCACACGAAACATTCTGGGTGCCGGTATTTGTCACGTGCCTTCACCACTGTTCCTCTGTGTGGGAATAATGGAAAGGAAAAAAACCCACAATTAATTCATATTAATCTACTACCTAAAGAGGCTCCAGGAGAGATGGGGAGGAACTTGTTATGAGGGAGTGGAGTGATAGGAGGAGGGGGAAGGGTTTTAAACTGAAAGAGGGGAGATTTAGATTAGATATTGGGAAGAAATTCTTTGCTGTGAGGGTGGTGAGAGCCTGGCCCAGGTTGCCCAGAGAAGCTGTGGCTGCCCCATCCCTGGAGGGGTTCAAGGCCAGGCTGGATGGGGCTTTGGGCAACCTGGTGTGGTGGGAGGTGTCCCTGCCCAGGGTAGGGGGTGGAACTGGATGGTCTTTAAGGACCCTTAAGGTCCCATTCTATGATTCTATATTAAAGTGAGAAGAAACCACAATGTGACACAAAGTAAGTTCTAGGTATTTATCTCAAGGCTTTTAGGTTGGTTGTCTGGTGGTTTTATATATTATATGTGTATATATATAAAATATATATTATATAGTAGCCAAATACTATATAATTTAAGCTTGGAAGCTGAGTTTGTGTAAGTGACATAAAATTCCTGTGTTTTTTGCTGAAATTAGTGATGTCATTCAGACAGAAATCCTGTAGTTTTTAAATAGGCCCACAGAGCTTTCTGGGCTGGGAGAAGGATGCTTTACACTACCATGAAACTTAACCATTCACAGCCTGAGACAACGCAGCACAGGTGAGCACTGGTTTCATTGTGTATGTCTTAATGATGGACTTGCAAAAGGTCCTGAAAATCTTAAAGCCTTGATAGTACATTGTTGAAACTGAAATCATCTGTATCCAAAGGTACAAGTTAATAATTTGGGATTTAGAACAACATCTTTTTTGTAATTATTTTATAGAATCACAGGTTGGAAGGGACTTCAGTGATCATCTGGTCCAACCTTTCTTGGCAAAAGCACAGTCTAGACAAGGTGACCTAGCACCCTGTCCAGCTGAATCTTAGAAGTGTCCAAGGCTGGGGTATATATAATATATATAAAAAAAAAATATATAAAATATACATAATATATATTATCCAATATAATGTTGTTAAATCTCTGTGTTCTAGAAGCATTTTTCTACTAGTGCAGAGGAAAACCAAGACCATCACTTGGAAAGCAGTCCTGCAATGGTGTTTCAGGACACGTGCTTGAACTAGAGATTTATAAAAACGAACAAGAAGCAACTCACAGAATCCCGCTCCCACACTTGTCGCACAGTGGCACCTTCTGGACGCCGGGCATGGCACTCGGTATCTTCGTCACCGGCGCTTTCACACTTCTTGTGCCCGCAGGGCGTCCGTCTGAGAACCAAAACAATCCTGTTATGCACAGGCTAAAATACAAGCACCTAATAAGGTTTAATACTTTTCCTGTAAATACACTTCTACGTGTATTTACAGGCTTTCACTTACAGCAACAAATAACGAATTTTCTCTAGACAAGTTTAACGAACCAGATTCCACCTCTTTGGAATCGAGAAAAAAATATTGTGTAGCTGTAGCCAAAAAGCAAGTAGAAAAGTGATTATATATATAGTCTCATATACATCGTCTAATTCTCTGATAGTAGGTGTTGCATATAGCAGGAGAGGGAGGAGGATTTGGCTTTAACAAAGCAACATAAAGAGTCTGGACCTATCGTTAGAAAGCTGCTTATTTATACGACTAAGCATTCAACAGATTTGGAAAGATTAGTAACATGGTATGAATACAAACTTAAAGAAAAATACAAGAAAACACCAAGCAAAATCCCACAATATCATATATAGACAATTAGATGAATTTATCCCTTCTCTGGCATATATTGAAATATAAAAATTAAAATTTTAATTATTTATCTTTTAGGTTAATTTTGGTTGTGTTTTACACTTACTGTAAATATAACAAACTTGTAGCCTTTAGTAATGTTATTTTCAAAACTTCTTAGTTTGAAGGAAATATGACTATAAATTATATTGTCCTTTTCTATTTTTGTTTAGAATGAGGAGGGGATGGGTGAAATGTAATTTAGGAGTTGGTTTAAATGTCTCTTTTCCTGGGCGTGGAAGAAAGTGTTTTCTTTCTTGGTGTCATGACTATATGCAGTTTGTCCCAAAATTTCTCTTGCATAATGCTTTTTATCATTCAGTTGAAGTCAACTTGATTAATGATCTTAATTAATGAAAATCTGAAAAAATGTGCTTAACACCCCCATTTTATTCCCACAGGCGATTGCTAGGTATAAAAGCAAGGGGGGGGCAGGAGAGTTAGGGGACTGGTGTGCTATCTCTAAGATTCAGAATGACTTAGGCTTTCAGAAATTCTCATAGCTCTGATCTCTCTTATTTTCTTCCCAGATTCCCCCTTCCCACAAACATCTCAAAACGCTTTGAACAGGTAAAATACGTCATTATTAACCACCTTCCTCGGAGACTAAATTCTGGAGCACCTTAAAGGAGCCAGACTGGCGAGGTTGGCTGGGCTCCTCCTGGTTGGCGTGGAGCATCCTGTAGACGTCGGACTGAGGCACCGAGTTGGGAGAGGGGTCGCTGCATCACAGGGAGGAAGAGCAGAGAAAGCAGTTTAACAAATATAACTTTAAAGCAATAGCTCCACCAGGCACAGAACACGATTCAGGATACCAACGTTAAGACAACATGTTTCTACAGCTACTGAAAGACTCTTCCTTGCAGGTACCACTGCTTTATATAGTGATCTTAAGTGCTTTATATAGATCTAAACAGTGCTGAAAAAAATGTAGCCATGCAATTGTTACAAAAATAAACATACAAACTCATGAAACTCTATATTTACCATTCTAACAACCTGAGTAGTTGAGAGGAAGAGTAGAGGACTACATTCTCTGGCAGGAATTAGGCTGAATGTGTGGCATCTGTAAATTTCAAACTGCTACCAGGACTAATTAGAAAGGTCCAAATTTACTTTGATGCCAAGTCTGTTATCGTTATCTCACTGATATATAGATAAATCTCCAGTTTAAATTTCTGTTGCAACTGGCCTCCTACTGTCTGTTGAACCTTAAGTGAGTTTCTACTGGAAAGACGCAACTGATTCCAGCTGGAATTAGAGCTTTTATGGTTTGGTTTGGTCACAGTGGGGCAGGGAGCCCTGTAGCTTGTGCTAATTGTTTGCATCTTCATCAATCAGCAGATTTCTCTGAGCTGGCTTTAAGAAACTCCCGCTTTCTTCTCTTGTCACAAGCTTTTGATGAATAGGAGGAGCTTGGTTTTTACAGTTCTTGCCAGTGACTGATTAAACCCTTGATTCTCTCCTCTTTACTAAAACATTCCTAAACATCAAACAAGTGTAACACCATTACACACAGAAGGCAAAACACCAGACACAAAGGTGTGAGATGACATTTCTCAGTGCATATACAATGAACCCCACAACAAAAGACATTTCAAACCTGTGTAGAGCGTGATCACTCTGGCCTTAGTCCATGCTTCCAGAATAAAGAAAAAGCCAGTTTTTCTTTTATTGTTCTCTAATTGTTGTGATTGAGGATAAATAGTCATGCAGTAGAGTAACATCACTCTGCAAAGACTTCATGAACTGCACTTTTCTTTCCATCAGATAGGGTGAACTTAAATATTTCTCTATAAATATGATTTTTACGGTTAGTAACAGCCCAATCCTGCAAGGTGCTGAAGAAGGCTCATTGGTGCCAGTGATTATTGCTTATTTAAAATATTAGTAATTAGCTTTAGTTTACACCATACATATTATGAATTATTAACTTAAGTACTGCTGTGAAACAGAAAAATAAGCTACTATTCTGCAAAAGTAAAGATAAAGCAATATGAATGATGAATTGTTCACTTGAAAAGAATGAATAGTGCTTTAAAAATGTTTATTGTTTAATCATCATTGTTATCCAGATACATAAGGTTCCTACCTGACTTTTAGTTATTGCAATGGATAAAATTTCTAAGTCGGAGATGGACGAGAAGGCCTAGAAACAAAATTTTTACTCTTTTTGGAGAAGAGCTAGTTGCACTGAATGGGTTGTCCTCAATGGGAGATAACTATCTAGAACTCTGTAAACATCTAGAAGTACTTCCTAAGCTTCATAACCTGAATTTCAGCAGTTGAAATGAATTTGAGTTAATAACAGTAATATTTGATTAATTATTAATAAGGTATTAAATGGTTATTAAATAAATAATAATAATAATAAGGTTTGAATTTTGGAGGGAATCAGAATCTTGATTTGGAGTGGTCAGTCGCTGAGAGTCCAGGTAGTATCATCAGGTTTTTTTGTTAGGTACAAATATAAGATTTTTTTTCCCTGTGAAATATTTATTTGTAAGTTCTGAAAGACTCCTTTAATACTTTGGGTTAAAACCAGTAAATTACTAATATTTTAGTGGAAATATTGAACGGATTTGAATTACTTAGGCTCTTTCTACCCTTTAGCCCAGTTTTGTAGAAAGAGTTTGAAATTATTACAGCTCATGGTTTTTGGTATATTCTAAAAGTGCATATTCACAAATATTAGAGACACTGCGCTAATTACCTTATTACGGGTGTTTCCCCCAGCGCTGTAGAAACTTGGCCTTGCAGCGTTTCCATGATATTGTCATCTGAGTACAGCTGCATGGGGGTGTTAAACTGAGCGTGCACGATCTTGACACCGGGCAGCTCCATCTCCACGGGAATGTTGGGGGCCATCCGAGACACGGCTTTCAGCTCGGTGGGGCAGATGGAGCTCACGGTGCTGATTGAGGAGGGGGTACTGCGCCCGCTGCCGCAGTCTATCCCCGAGGGAGTGCTGCATCCACTGTGTTAATGGCCAGGGTTACGGAAGAGAGGGCAAGGCGTGTGGGGTTATAGAGAATAAAGAGAAAAGTAGAGGAACAGGGTGGGGTTAACAGGGCTGGAAAGCGTGAAGAGAACAGATACAGAAAAAGCAAAAGTACGGAAAGTGAAGAAAAGCAAAAGTAGGTGTATTCATTGAAAAGTATTTTCCTATAAAATCTATCAATGCTAGCTATAAATAGAATCATAGAATTGTTTTGGGTGGAAGGGACCCTTAAGATCATCAAGTCCAACTGTTAACTCAGTACCGCCCAAGTCCACCACTAACCATGTCCCTCCATGGGGGGACATCCCACCACGTCTACACGTCTTTTAAATACCTCCAGGGATGGTGACTCCACCACTTCCCTGGGCAGCTTGTTCCAAAGCATGACAACCTTTTGGTGAGGAAATTTTTCCTAATATCCAATCTACACCTCCCCTGACACAACTTGAGGCTGTTTCCTCTTGTCCTATCAAAAAATGCAATCCTTACATTCTGGCATGCCTTTTCTTTAAGGATAGTAAAAATTCTTTGAGAGATTGAATAATTCAGAACATAATATTACTTTACATTTTCAATGCTAGATTTTACTGGGGATTAATTAACCCTCCTAAAATTCTTTGTTCTAGGTGAGTAATTCTTAAGATCTCGGAAAGGTTATGTGGGTTGTCCGTGTCAGGGACAGAATAAACACCCACAGTGCTGGAATCCGAGACACGTCGTTCCAGTCCCATACCTCACAACTGTCTTACTCCACAGTGGAAGAGACCACTGCAAAGTAGTGTAAAATAATGAATAGGACATTTCCTAGATTTCCTTCAATTCTACAATAAGATATTTGTGAATCTTTTAAAATTAATTTAACTATATATTTATTTTTTTTTCTAACTATTTGTTGAATGTTTTTAAGAAGAAAAGACAGTAAAACAGCCAGACATACTTTTGCATTTCTAAATTACAGTGTTTCCAGTAGAATGTAAAGTGGTCCTTCACAATGGATATTTATTCAGAGAATTAATTTCACTGCTTTTGAAGTAGATTTTACATATAATTTATATATAATTAAAAAGATGTCCAGCTTTTAGAAATATTAACGTTGCTTGACATGACTGAAGTTACTGCACACCAATTTGACACCTCTGGAAAAGCATTAGTAAAATACTGTGAATGTTGCGCCCAAAGTCTTTTTTTCAGTGTCACTATTTTGAACACTTCAGTCTTTTCTCTGTAGCACTTTGGAGGCTTTTCTTTGTTGTGGGCTCTTTCTTTACTGTTGCTGTGGAACAGCACAGAACCCAGGCGTTCCACAGTTGCTGATGCCCACTTATGAGATGATAGATACTTTATCTCTTCCCTCCAACCTGTATATCAGGGTTGTGATTAGGGCTTTCCATGCTGTAAATTTAGGAGAATACTCTGTTTCCCCGTTTGATAGTACAGCCCTCTGCCCAGCAGAGACTCTCGGGCGGAGAAGACAACCCAAAATTCTCCCTTTGATTTGGAGGGGAATTTGTGTAGGACCACTTTGTCAAAAATGTGAAGGATAAGATCAAAACATATCAAAAGAAAAGTAATTCCAGAAATTGTAGATAGACCTTAAAGCAAAAGCACAGTTCTGCATCATCACCTAGCATGAGCCAGCCAAAAAGATCACACAGGAGCAACTTATAAATTGACAGTCTTTTCTTTTAGAAGAATCAAGACTGTCCTTGAGATCCTGCAGCAGAGTAAGTTTTGTCAGTGCTGAGAGTGTTAGTAAATGGAAAGTAGCAGGAAAAGGCTAGAAAAAGCACAACTCTTCCTAGGAGCAGCCAAAGTAGTGTTAGAACAGAATTAATTATAAGTATAAAAAAATTACAATTATGTATTAAATGAAATTTCCAGCATAGTTTTGCCAGAGTAGAGTCCAAAACTGTGGCTAGTGTCAGTCTGTTAGCTCAGCCCCACGGCCCAGAATCAGCATTTCCTGAAGTCAAAGTCCTATTTAGCCTCAGCCATCTCTCCTAGAGGGGTATTTACACTCAAGGTGGCGCTTTGGCTTTTGCTGTGTCTAGCTGAGGATATATATTGAGCCAAACTGATGGAAAAAGAGCAGGCAAACAGTAGGAAAACCAAGGTGTTTTAGATGTAACCCTCTGCGACAGAGATTCTGCCGTTTGTACACACAGGCTTATCCGGTGCTACGTCAGCCTGCAGGGAGAGACGGGCGCCGTTTCTCCTCCGCAGCAGCATTCTACACAGCTAGTTCTTGTTCACAGAGGGACAGGAGGCTGTCCAGCTTCTGCAGCCTCCTCTTTACCTCTCAGGTGGTTGAAAAATTTAACGCACCTCACAAAGCTGATAATCCATATGAGATTGTCCTTTGCCAATCAGATCATTGTCCTGTTTTTTCTGGTCTAGTTTTTCAGCCTTAAATTAGTGTAATAGAGATGCAGGCATTTTAGACTTTCAGAGTGAAATGTGGAATGCTAAATCCATGGGTAAAAGCTGCTACTGCTAGAAAGGGTAAAGGGCAGCATCACAATATGTGATCAGGCACTTCTGAGCTTCCTTGCGTTCTTAACCACAGAGTTTGCATTGTTTTCCTCCCCCCTCCCCCCCGTATTCAATAATGTAAATAATAGTGAGGCATTTCATCCCCAGTTATGATAGAAGAATATTACACTGAAAAGATAGATGTAAATATATAAGCTTTTCCACATTTTAGAGCTTTACATGTCTGTGGCATTGGGTAGTTCTGTTGGAGCTCTGCATGAGGTTACCTTTAGAATAGAGGTCTGATGAAAAGGAAACGTAAAATCTCTGAATGGCCTAGATAATAACTTCTATAACTAGCTATCTTTTATCTAGGGAGTTAACAATTTACATGTGTTTACATTTGGACAGAAGAATTCCAGTGCGCCATAGATTTATAAGTATAGAGTATCTGGTGCCCTGCTGTAAACTGAATCAGGTTCATGAATACAGTTACTTCAGACTCATGTCAGTATAACTGAGATGGGAGTGTGGACCTGCTTTCTTTTGGAAACAGAAATTTGACTTTCAAGCCCAATCCCTTCAAGTCCATCATTTCATTTCTATTTTTTTTTTTTTAATTTCAGTGTTAGGCTACATACTACTGTAAGTAAATTCCAAATGTATCAATAGGCTTTATTAATGTCAATGGTGAGTAACCATTAAAAAATAACACCATGCATCCAAATCCAGCACAGCACTCAAGAGTTTTTAACCTGCTTCGGCCTGAGACTATGAAAGGCTTGGGCCGAATATTATGCTTGTGTTCAAAGTAGTTCACATCCTGTAAAGAAAAGAGGGTTAAAATAACTTCCTTTGACCTACAAATGCTTACTTCTAGCCAAAAAGTAGCTAACGAAGTTTTAAAATTGTCACCATGAAGTAACTGTGTTTAGTTTGTACGTTCCTGGCACTCAAAAGACAATCAGTTCAGTGGTCAGAAATATTCCGAGTCAAATGCAGTTAGAAGAGGGAAGGATGGTAGGTTGTGTCGCAGCCCAACAGAGAGGGCAAATTTTAGTTCCCTGCAGCATTGCTACAACATTGAGTTGAATGAAAAGTTTTCTGTGTTGGAAAAAAAAAGGCTTTCATTTATCACCATTTTTTTTTTGATAATCAATAAACTCCTGATTATCAGAAAAAAAAAAACAAAAACAACACCAAACAGCAAGAGCTGGACTTTTTAATGGAAAACAGAAGAGGTAGTGATATACCACACCTGGCCAGGTATTATAAGTAAATACCAGTACTCACTTTTGCGATGAGTTAGGAATGAGACCCCTCAGTTGTCCGTGAAGCGCGTCTTGAATATTGCCAGATGAATACAGCCCAATGGGAGAATTATAGGAGGAGCTCACTACCTGTCTTTTGTCATCAATATTGGCTGCTGCAACAAAAGGCTGGGCCCTTCTGTTGTGAGCTGTACCAATAGGCTTGAATTCCTGTACGTGATAGGCAGACAAAATACACAAAGCTACAATGCACACCAAAGCTAGTAAGGGGTAAAACTGACAACATCAGTATTGTTAATCTCTGCATTTTATTTTTTTTTTACTTTTGCGTCTTTGTTATTATTATTTTTTTTTTTAACTGGTGCAAGCATGCTATATTTTTCCATGAATTTTCTATACGCGATTTAAGCCGTACACATTCAGAGAGTATTATTTTCCTGCCTCAGGGCAGACAGAAGGCATTCCGCATTTCTAAATAGTGTGCAACTTGAAGAAGCAACGCAAGGGATGAATATTATTATAACCTGTTGCGTTGTTCTCCAGATTTTGCACTTTTTGCATTCCTCTTTCAGAACCATTTCACGTATAGTTAGCTTAATTGCTTTCTTTTAGTGCTAATCTTTGTCTTCTGACTTTTTTGTCACATCCTGATGGAGGGACTCGCAAAAGGAGGAAGATTTTATTGTAAGTGTCTTGCCTAGAAAACATGCAATTTTCAAACTTAGGAAATCTCAATTTAAGTTCAAAGTTTCAATTTTCAGCTATTGTAACTGAAATAGTCTTGAATATCCATCAGATTGAGGACATTCTTCTGACCTTATTCTGTACTTTGAAGCATATCCGTGTGTCAAAAATTGTGATGCTGTATAAATTAATGTGAAATCACCATAAATAAGTCCAACCCAGAAATGGGTGAATTGGAAATCATTCTGCCTATGTTTGGTTATTTCTGGAATACGATTCTGTTTATTGTTGGTCCAGATAATTTCCTCCAGTTGTGGAATTCATAGGGATAAGTTCTGGAAACAGAATTTCTGATGACCTTTCAGATAACATACAATGTTCTGTAGTGATTGGGCAGCAATGATAAAGACTTTTGACTGTGTGAAAATTCACTTATTTGTATTGTGCATATTTAGTACAGTCTCCTTTGAGTCCCTCTCAGCTCAAGTCCATCCTTAAGCCACAGAAATACAGAATTTGGGAAAAATAATGCTGAGGTTTGGTTTTTTTTCCCCCTCTGCACTAGTAGGGGAAGAACATTTGCTGCTGTAGTCCATCACCTCATCCTGATGTCCTGCAGTGCTCCTTGGAGCCAGTGCTGCGAGAACACTTGAACTTTCATCCATATGGAATAAAAAACCTCTTATTCTTAACAAAGAGGTCTTTCCAATCTGAATTGGTCTCTTCTTTAGAGACTGGAACTTGCAATGTTAAGATAGCACAGGTCATTTATACTTCAATTTTCATAGAAATCTTTGCCAGTTCTCTGATTCGGCTTTGTATTTCAGGTACACCCATCACACTCAAAAACATCTACAGTTCTATAGACCATTTTTGTATTTATGTTTCTGTCTCACTCTTGTTGTATGACCTACAGACAGTACAAGTTCAGATGCTGCTGGATGAGATTTATTTCAAATTGTTGAAGCTGGTACCTTGGGTATTGGAGCTTTTGGCTTAATCACTGTGTACGGTTTACACTGTCTGATATTTGCTATCACAAAGGATGGTGACAAAATAGTCTCCTTCTTTTGATAAATAAAACTCCAAGCAAAGTGGGGTTTTTTTGGCTTTTTGGTTTGTTTTCTTTTTTTTCTGTGCAGAAATGCCTTTTTAAGATTACCTTAGCCTTTAGGAATGCTAATTCCAGTTAGAACAAATGCAACGTATTACTAAAAACCAAAATAGATATTTAAATACTCAAATCCATAAAATAAATCAAGATAATAAGAGCAAATTAGGTACGCATGGACACATTTTTGACACCTGTAGACTTTTATTCATTCCTCAGAGCATGATTTCCTTTCTCAGACAATATCAAGTCCCCGTTTAAAGTATTGGTGAATAATTTATAAATATTATGAAAACCTGAATGTGATTTGGCCTTTATGTTTTCATTTAAAATAACACTTTCAGAAATATATTTAGGTAGGGACCTAAAGAAAAGTCATGGATATATAGAATGTGCAACCAGAAAATGCAAAGAGTAAAAAGCAGTTTTAATAAATGAAAAAGTTTAGCAGCATTGCACTGTAACAGGCTACTGAAAGCAGCAATGGGATAAATGAGCACAAAGATTTTACTTGCAATTCCTTGTTTCTATCTGATAGAACTGGGTTGCAATTAACAAAACGTATTAGTAAATGGAAATAATCTACTAGTGTTTAGGATTATGTCTACTTAATGAAAGATATTAATGTCAAGGTATTCAAAATTGATTTAAATCCATGTATGATACAAAACAAACAAAAACAACCATGAACATTGTAATTTCAACCCCTTTTTTTTATTTCTTGTTGACAAATGAACAGCACAGAAGACGTGGCACCATAATAGCATGTTTACAACATAACAGTTGTGAAACAAGTATCTGCAGTTAGTTAGACTTAAATTCTGCTTTATTTTAAACTCATCTATTCATATAAAATGTCAGTGACAGAACATACAGCAGCAAAAATAGTCCAGCTCTTGTGTTTATTGGATCTCATTGAATCTGTCAAAAGTCCTCCTTTAGTTCAAAAGCTAAATGAGAACTGGAGGTTGTTGAAATTCCTAATCAGGAATATTTCAGAATTACAGCATTTAATTTCTTAGTTTTTTTTCTAGCTGACTGATGTCCTTTTTGCGGGGCTAACTAAATCTTGCATTGATACAGGTATCAGGAATAGAATGAACGTAGCCCCCAAAGTCTGCAGAAATGCACAGATCATATTCCTTGGGGATAATTGCTGTGATGTGACACAGATGTTCAAATTTTGGAGGTCTCGTGTTACTAAAATCTTTATGTCTGAATGCTGTTATGGAACAGGGGGTAGGCCCTCAAAACTAGACTAGCACCTTTATATTGTTTTAAAACTTGATTATAAGTGGTAATAGACTATAAACTTACTTCTTAGAATAGTGGTTTTTTGTGGGTTTTGTTTTTTATAGATTTTTATACTCATCTATATGTATATTATATTTATATCTCCCAGGAATGTATAATGTCTTTCATGGCCAAAAGCCTAGTCACGCTCAACAAAATGTTCAAAGGCAAAGACAGAAGCAAAAAAGAAAATCCCAAATAAAAACAATTCAAGAAATTGTGATAATGGAAAAAAATTCATTTTAAATGAGGTTTAAGGGATTAACTGAGATTGTGTAAGTCTTCATCTATTATTGTTATTTAATTGGCTTATAATGTATCTTAAATTATTGACTTCCCTTTGTGAAACTTTCTTAGGGAACTTTAGAATGTCTTTCTGGCAAGGGTGAAAAAAATCTGACTACATTTATAACATTTATGACCTTTTCAGCAACTTTAGTTATTATATAAAAGGAGGAAATACTTTTTATAGAACTCATGGATTTTCCACTGGCTGGCGTGCAATACTTTTGGATCAAAGTGATTTACATTTCAGGGAATACTATACTGCTTTTGGATTTTTCTGTGTTCATCTGGGCTTTGATGCCTTTATTTATTGTTGGACTTCAGCAAACTCTAATATCACCTAAACAGCAGAGGTTAGAGTTGTACAGTAATTTGTCAGCTGAGGTTAAAGAAACTGTGGTGTTCTGTTTTCACTATGGGTATACACACTGCTGGGTCTCATGTGTTGTGACTAAATATGCAGTAAAATTTAATTTAAAATTTCAGCAATTGTAGAAAAAAAGGCTATGCTTTTTTTTTTTTTTTTCCCACAGGGAGATCAGAGGGATAGATATACTTGGATGGAAGAATTTAATCTAAAATATAAATCATCCCCAAAATGGTTTGGCATAGCTGTTTACAAGCATTGCTACTTTTCTGGAGCCTATTATTTATTAAATTACTCAGTATTCTGATTTTTTGAGGAAGGAAAGAGGGAGACATAGTAGGATGAAGGGCTTGGCTATTTAATCGAGGAGAAACAGTTTTTCTGATTGCCCAGTGGAGACTGCTTCTCAGTACTCTGCCAAATAGCACTGAGTGAAATCTTGTGATTTATTTTTGAGTAACTATCCTTTTTAGGAATGCAGCTTTCATGCAAAATCTCCTGTCACACGTGCCTACATGGTTTCCTCTGTAGCTTATTTTAGTGAATTTGTTCCACTGCTATTTATTTTACCTATATCTTAGTTACTCCACAAAAATAGGCATTTAAGATAGCTTTGTTTCTTCGCTATACTGTCTCCTACTGCTGAAGAGGGTATGTTATTTCTGCTGAGGTTTGTTGTATCACTTACTGCAAGTTTTTAGATTGGAAAGAAGATAGAGAACACCGAAATATTCATGTTTGTGGGCGTCTCCATGAGAACAGAATCGGTGGAAATATTTATTGCACAGGATTTACTGCAGTGGAATCTGCACTTGCATTTTTCTAGGAGAGCGTTGAATAAATACTTGGACATACTTGCTTTGATCCTGGAAGGCCAGGATCAGCAGAATGCTCTTCGCTCCCCTCTCCTGAGAGAACAGCAAATGTTCGTGTTGGTTAAAGAGGAATGGCAAAGGAATTAAGCACTAATTGTAGACAGTAGCTAGCTAATTAACAATTAACAACATGGAGACTTCAGCTCACGGCTTTGTGCAAGGGGCTGGGTGGGAGTTTGAAGGGGGAGGAGGATTTCGATTGATTGGATTTGCTTTGCTCATGTACAAGGACCAAGACTTTGTTGGCCAGAAGTGATGAATCGTTTGCTTATTGATCAGTACCTGGGGTTTGTACAAATTTATAACTTTCAGTTCTGTGGTGTAGTATAAAAAGGCACGGAAATAAAGAGACCCAGTACTAATGGATCTCTCTACTTAACTGACAGTTACATCACAATGACTTTTGTGATGCAATGAGCGTATTGCTTTGCTACTTGACATTTATTCCTGATTGAAGAATTTCCTTGTATAATGACAAATCTCTAAAATTATAGCAACTTAAACTGTGTCAGAATAAAAGGAGATATTTTCTTTCCATAATAAAACTATGGAAATATGTACAGTTTTAAATAAAAATGAGAATGTGTTGTAACTTGTTAAAGTTTTGGTTGGGTTATAGCTGAAAAATCAAAAACATCCAGTCAGATAAAATGATGTTCATACATATCATAATTGTGATGGTTCATATCAGCTTAAACGGGCAGATAATACTGAAGTGCTATTCAAATAATTTTAATGACCACAAGGGAGATCACTTAGAGTGTAAAAAGTTGAATGGAAACGATTAGGTAACTTTTAAGAATTCATACCTGTGGTTCAGCTTCCAAATTTATTTTGAAGGGATGTGCTTTGCCATCTTCTGAAATTTGTGGGGACCATAATTTAGTTCCTGCCCTAGAAAGAAAGACAGACAGAATTTAAACGTCTTGAATTCCTACAGAGCTGTATATGTCCCTGTAAAACACAATGCAGCTTGAAAATTTGCAGTTTGTTCTATGCTTGTTTAATATTTTACCATAAAAATACTTGAACGATATATGTGTACTGTATATAAACAAAACATGGAAAGTATATTTGCTTTTTTAAAACTTACGTATACTACGAACAATAAGAAGTATTTTGTTAGTAGTTACCAAATGCAAAGTGCCTTTCTGACCAAGCTTTTTACAGTTTTGTTTTGGTTTTGTTTTTTTAATGGTTGCTAGAAGGAACATTGGGTCCTCGGAATATTTTGCTCAGGTAAGTGAATACATTGGTAATAATGCTAGACCAGAATAATCTAAATTTCTTTTTTTTTTTTTTTTTTATGGCCGCTATATCCATGCAAAGCCTGCTTTTCAGCGTAAGAGGAGTGCAATCTAGGTACGCAAAGTAATGTGCAATTGTAACCAGAAGCTGCACAGGTGATTCTTTCCATCACTGAAACAGAGATAGCAAACATACAAAAATTAAGCAGCTAAATTTAAAATAGTGTAATATTAATGTTAAATATTAATCTAGTACTCTTTCTTATATAAATACAAATCTTTGCCATTTTAAAAATACATGCATATTTCATAGGCACAATTACCCTTAATATATTTTGAAAATTACTTCCTAAGAGAATTGCTAAATGACATTTATCAATCTATAATAGAACCCGCAATTAACTGCAAGAATTTTTTAGCAGTAGCATGTGCTCTAGTAATTAGACAATGCCCCTTCAACAAAAACCCCCAAACCCTTCTGTACTTGGAAAGGAATATTGTAGCCAACTGTAATAAAGTGCTGTGCCTTCTTGAGGGCCTGGGGTCAATCAGAGGTGTCTGACTCCTGCAGCCAGCTGGAAGAGTGCACCAGGTGAGTCTTATTAAAGGCTGAGCAAACTAAGTTAGGGGATGAGAAGACGTAGGTTGGTTTTTTTGGTGGTTTTAGTTGAGAGAAGTGAATGCAAAAAAGTTTCTGGACGCCTGCAGTTTAGGTAAGAGAGGGATTTTTAGTTTGTCTTTGGTTTAACATTGCTTTGAGAATCCTGATTTGGGTTAATACAGTATCGGGACCAAAGAGTTTGGCTTTAAACCTTCTCCTTTTTCACCCCTTACGAAAGCCTGATGTGATGTTGCTTTCCTTAACTGGGAGGATATCACAGGAGGCAACAAGCAGCACCTGGGAGTGTTAGAGCAGAGAGGGAACTGAGCAGGTGACAGCAGGGGGTTTTGTTCTTTCCCCCAAATATGAATATTTGTTTGTTCACTGGTAGCGATCATAGAGTTGGTGGAGTCGGCAGAGGCAGTAGGTGGCATGGTTCAATAAACACTGGTGACTAGCCTGAGGGAAACTATTCTCCTTGTGCCCACGGAGATGTGTTCTGGGGAGCCTCGTCTCGCTTGGTCTGCAGTTGGTGAGGTAGGTCTGAGTGCTCGTAATTTTAAAGGCTTTGTGAAATTCTTAAAACTGTTTAAAATAGCTACACTATATAATAGTTGTACTGTATAATATGAATATATATGTATATGTATATATACAAAAGCTGGAGAGGGACTTTTTACAAGGTCATGAAGTGATAGGACAAGGGGTAACAGTTTTAAACTGAAAGAGGGGAGATTTAGATGAGATCTCAGGAAGAAATTCTTTGCTGTGAGGGTGGTGAGACCCTGGTCCAGGTTGCCCAGAGAAGCTGTGGCTGCCCCATCCCTGGAGGTGTCCAAGGCCAGGCTGGATGGGGCTTGGAGCAACCTGGTCTGGTGGGAGGTGTCCCTGCCCAGGGCAGGGGGTTGGAACTGGATGATCTTTAAGGTCCCTTCCAACCCAAACCGTTCTGTGATTCTATTATTGGTTGTTTAGGTAGTATCTTCTTTCAGAAGTATGCACACATACCTCTCTATTTTCAAACAAAGCTGGTGTACAGCTGCTTTAATTCTCTCCTGGGCGTCGTTATGCGTCATGTTCTCTGTGCCTAGACCATCAATAGCTATAATCACATCACCAGGGCACAAGTTGGCAGCTGAAGCCTTGCTTCCAGGTGTAATCTGAAAAAAAACCCCAAAATTTAATTGTTTAACCACCATGCATACCTGACAATTGATAGAGAAAATAAACTTCACGCTGCTTCCCTGTTTCCTGTTGGGCTAGGGAGAGGGAGTGAGCCTGTAAACAACTATATGACTGCTCACAGGAAAAAGTGCATTCTTAATTCTGCCAGACCCTCTGTAGTTCTATTGTCAGTTCACCATATAAATGTTCTATTCATTATAGTTTCAAATTAGATGGGAATTATCTTCATGCTTCTGCATTAAATAGTTTCTGCTCTGATTTCTGTAGTTGCCTTTGAATCTTCCATCTCAACTGCTGTTATGTAACTTGCTTAGAAAAAAACCAAACAGTTAAGCTTTTTCCTTACAACTCCAGGCAACAGCAGAACTGAACTGTTAAGAAATTATGCTAATATATAGATAATGTGGAAATATAGAAAAGTCAGTTGTAGTCTTACCATGTTTAGGGACAAATATAGCAGTTAGTGTGTTTTCTGCCAGCCCGGCCTCTCAAGTTGTATCTCTAAGTAATCATAACTGTGCTAATAGCTAATAATACTGAAATGACATTTTTCTCTTTGTTCATGTCTAATCCAGACCCTGAACTCTGTAAAGTGCTTAGTTTTAAGTCCCATTGCATTTGAATAAGAGTGGCCCTGATCCACGTGCATTAATACTGAAACAGTGGCAAAAACCAGCCCAATAGAGTAATTCTCTCCTCTTTCCAGCTGTTCATCTCTGTTAGGTGGGTCTGAATGCTCGAAGAACTTTGTTTTGTGGGCTTTTTTTTCTGCGTTCCAGCACGTAAACTTATTTTTGATGTCACTGTAATGTGCTATTACCAAGTCAGGCACCTGTGGCCTGTGCTGTTATCAAATGGGCACCTATGGCCAGCTGGAGGCTTTTCCCCCTGTGTGCTTAGCAAAGTGTTCAGGTGCCTGAATAATCTGAGTATGAATCAAGGAAGTTGCTGATAAATTCTAAGTCTGGAGTCTCCAAGATTGTCAGGGTAGAGGTTTGATCATGCTTCTCTATTCAACCTGGAATGGCTGCTGATTTTGCTTAGCACATTGTGGGCACGTGTGGAATGATGAACTGCAGCAGAAGTCCTAGTGTTTGAGTGCGACTGTTGATGCTCTAATACCCCAGATGGGCAAAACCAACCGTTCTTGGTTCCCTTTCAAGTGTATGCCTGCTTGAATAACTCTTATATACTGGTTATATAGATTACTTGGTAGATTATGCTTTTTGCACATCACAACGAATCATCTGCTCGATCTGTGGCGTACCTCAGCAGTGATACTCCCTTATAAAGTAGGGTATCTGTCTGGCACAGTAGGTTCCCCTGTGGCAGTGCTGCTAGTGGCACCTAACCCACTCTGTGTCACTGGTAATAATGCACCATCCCATGGATTTTCATAACATATTGTCACCAGCTGCAGTGATACCCCTGTGTGGTTGGATGGGGTTGCCCTCATTTAGTAGGAGCAAGGAAAGAAAAGGGTAGGAGTCTCTACTTCCTATTCCTTTGCTGAATTGGTTATTGCCAGGCTTCTGGGATGTGTCTCTTGGGCCTTAACACCTTGATGGGGCCTTGATCTACTTGCCCAGGCTTTCTGGGGTGCAGAACTACCTGCCCTCCTATAATCCTTTCCTTCACACCATGTTATGGGTATAATGTTGATATTGTGGGTATCTCAGTAATGTTATGGGTATAATGTTGATATTGTGGGTATCTCAGTAATACGAGCAATACTGTTTCTTGAGGAACTTAGTAGTGCTGTATTAAATGTGTATTGTGAACACTTAGGGTCTTAATATGACGTGGTGTTTCTTATTGGCTCACCCTTACCTCATGAGGTAGATTCTACTAGTTCTTTGGGAAAATTTCTTTGCTCTTTGGGACATGCCTGTATGACCTGCCTGTTGCTCCTGTATCCGTGGTATCTCAGATTTGGGTAAATACAGGGACATGTGTTGAGCATCCGGATGTTGTCAGAGACTAGATAACTACTTATCCACGAGGGGCAAAGTCTCCTATGAAACTTTGCTAAAAAAAAACCTCTCTGCATCTGTTAATAGACTTGGGAAGCTCATCATGGCACTCCTTTGTAAATATTTCAGGCTTTCTGAAAAGAGTTATGAATGTCCACAGACAGGGTGGCTAAACATAAAATTGAGTTAATATAAATACTTGCATTGTGATCTGTAAAGGTTTATATTAAAATAGAACTTAAATCAAGTCGATAATACTTCACCATTCCCTTCATCCTCTGCAAGTGTTAATTGTTTCTGTAATGCTTTATTCAATATGACTTAAATTCTAGGATTCGAAACACCTAACCCAAAATGTTATCATTTGGTCAGAATAAACTGAAATTATTCAGTTACATTGAGACTAGGGCTTTTGATCATATTCATTGATGTGCTTTCTTTGCATCTATGTAAAGTTTCAAGGATTTTGAAAAATGTTTTCAGTATTTCCAGTTAATTTGTGGTTTCTGACCCTAATAGAATCTGAATATACCTATTTTTAGTCCCCTCTTGTTCTTTCTACCTTCCCAGTGATCACGATCTGTGGTTTTTAGCATTTGCTGGAAACAGTTGAGAGAATTGCCTGCCTTGGGAAATCGCAGATGGGTTTTTGAGGTGACATCTGTTCTTTAGACAGGTGCATGATGATCTCTTACGTTTTCTGCCTCTCTTGACAAGTCCTGGTAAAAGCTTTCTCTTGTTGAACAAGGACCGTAGCCAACCAAACGTAATTCTGTCCAATTATTTTATTCAGAATGTGTTTAAAAATAATCTTGATTTATTTTTTTAATGGCTAATAAGTTTGTGGGGTTTTTTTGTCAGGACAGTTAAGCCAAATGTGAATGGACTGCTGGTGATCCCTTCTACAGAAGGAACACCTGGGCCCCAAAAAGCAAGGAATATGAATCTTAAGAAATATTCACTACTGCATGAATACTTATTTAGGGAATCTTCTAATTGTATGCTGCGGCAACAACAATACTAATTTTAAACAAATCTACCATTAATATTCTTGAATTTGAGCAAGGTAAATTCAAACATGTCATTTTTCCTCTATATATATCTCTCTGTTATTTCATGGTTCTACTTGAAATGTGACTTTGAGCATTTCTGTAACATGCTGGAAACCCATGGCTTGTGTCTTGTGAGGCATTTGGTAGGTATGAGTCAATTGCAAAGTCGTTTATTCTTTAGAAAGTTACATTTATAGTAACATCCTTTGTTATTGCAGTTTTAAACTTCATTGCACTTAATCTAAACACAAAGAAAATACAAACCAGACACTGCTAAAATATTTTTCATTAGAGATAATGGAAACTATTTTTCTTTTGGAGGCCCATAAAAGGCAATGAAGGCCCCAAAACATCCAGAGACTTTTTTTCTTTTTTTTATTGAAAGTTTTTTGTCTCCTGTTCCTCCAAAATTTTTGCTGTGAAAAATGAATATTCTAATAGTCATTATTCATTCATAACAAATATTCATTATCCTATGAATATTTCTTCTGATACTACATAATAGTATTCTGGTTTACTTCTGTTTAAAATAAGTGACATATTTTATGCATGTATAAATCTGGAAGACGTGATTAAGTGGAATTAATTATTACTAGTATAAATGTGAAAGGCTGGTCCTTAAGCCTTCTACAGAGTCTTGTTTAGAAGCATATTTATTGCAAGGCATCATCAGTGGTATCCATCCTTCTAGGCTCTTGACGTTTATTTAATACCAGGCATAGTGTATATATTGAGTCATAGTGCAGGGCTTTTAAAGAAAAAAAAAAAAAGTGGAAAAAATAAAGTATAGGTGATTTGGAGGCTCATGGAACACACACTCATTGTGTCTGAGGTTCTGGAAAGCAGCAGCAGGAGAACTAATTCTAGTCTGATGTGCACTGAACACAGTTTTCAAAACAGACAAATTATCAAAATACATAAATACATGTCCTGTCTTTTGGGTAGATCTGTGCCTGTGGATGCATGGCAGCTGACAGTGCTTTATATACTCCATTCATCCAGTAACTGGTTTCTTAAACAAACTGCAATAGCTCAAAATCCATTAAAAAAAAAAAAAAAGGCTTGCGTTCCTGCCCTTTATTAGGGGAGTTAAGGTAAATTGTCTGTTTCTAAATAAGGCAAAAAAAGGCTGAAGAACTATATCCTTCATATTCAGGACTGGATAACTTTCTAATAATTCACCGATTTAACATCCATGAAAATGATAACTTTTACATGCGTAGAACAAGGTACTGTTGCCTTTGCTGGCAATAATCAGAACTGGACTTAACTAACTGAGAGTCAGATTAATCTGGTGAAGTTGGCAGGGAGTTTGCAAAGCACAAGCTTCCAGACAGGAGGAGCTGCTGCCAAGCAGCCGCCTCCCCCCGCCATCCCAGGGGCCAGTCGGGAAAATGATAAAAGTGGGGTCTGGCCCTTTGGTAGGCTCCAAACTCAAAATGTTCTCATCTGGATGCCTGGGGAAATCATGCCAGAGTTTTTTGTGTAGTGGTTTTTTTTTGTTTGTTTGTTTGTTTGTTTTCCCTGCTGCCAAGGCGCTTAAATTCAATTTAAGAAGAAATAAGTAGAAATGCTGTTAGAGCCTCTTGGACCAATAAAACAAGCCCAGAAATGTGCCCCGCAAAAGTTGTAAGAACTGTTAGGATTCAGCTGGCTCTCCTTGGGACCAGCAGCTACTGGCTGAGCTACTCACAGCCCCCTCTGCATCTCTGAACGCTGGGAAAGTAAAAGGGCAAAACTCTGCAGCAACTAATAAATGCAATTAATAGAGAGGAAACGGAAAGAGTACGTACCCTGGTTATGATTAGGGGTTGGTTAAAATCTATTCCTCCCGAGAGCCTGAATCCCCAGGGCGCCGGTCCTTGGAGGATAACATTTTGTGGCATTTTGGAGGGCTTTTTCTCGGTGACTGCTCTTTTTTTCCCCGAGGTTGGGCTGGAGGAGGCAGGCTGCCGGCAGCAGAGCACCTGCCCGGCTTGTGTCCCCTTGTGGGAAGTCGCACTGGTCCTCCCAGCTGCTGCACGGGGCTTTATCCCTGCTCTCCGGCTGACGTCAGCCTGTCCCTCGGCTTCCCCACCCACCGAGGGGAGTATCAGGCTCGGACACATAAAGCCCGAATTGCTGGAAGGTTTACAACACACACAACAGCTTTATCTGCTGCTTCAGCCTGCCCTCAGCCTGGCAGGCAGTGGAGCTTTGGGGCGCAGTGTCCTCCTGGTGTCACAAAGCAGCCCTCTTGCTCCTTTGATACCATCCTGATGATGTTGCTGGTGCTTTCAGCTACGCCGTGCTCTGCTCTGACTTTGCACACTGTTCTGTTTCATGTAAACAGGAATATTGAGAAGGAGATTTCCCTCCCAAGCTCTCGTTTTACATCTCCCCCTCTGCTCTGCCCCAGTGAGACCCCCCCCTGCAGTGCTGCCTTCAGCTTTGGGACACCCAACATAAGGAGGACATGGACCTGCTGGAGCAGGTCCAGAGGAGGCCATGGAAGTGCTCTGAGGTCTGGAGCCCCTCTGCTGTGAGGACAGGCTGAGAGAGTTGGGGGGGTTCAGTCTGGAGAAGAGAAGGCTCCGGGGAGACCTTAGAGCCCCTTCCAGTCCCTAAAGGGGCTCCAGGAGAGGTGGGGAGGGACTCTTGGTCGGGAAGTTGGAGTGATAGGATGAGGGGGAATGGTTTTAAACTGAAAGAGGGGAGATTTAGATGAGATCTCAGGAGGAAATTCTTTGTTGTGAGAGTGGTGAGACACTGGCCCAGGTTGCCCAGAGAAGCTGTGGCTGTCCTCACACCTGAGGGTGTCTAAGACCAGGTTGGATGGGGCTTTGAGCAACCTGGTCTGGTGGGAGGTGTCCCTGCCCAGGGCAGGGAGGTTGGAACTGGGTGATCGTTAAGGTCCCTTCCAACCCAGATCATTCTAGAATCTTGTTTTATTTGTAATGTGATAGTTTATTGCACTAAATAGTCCTTCCTGCCGTTCAGCTGAGTTTTTCAGCTACAGTCACTGGAGACAGTGGCATGCACCATCTCTAATGGCTTGAAAAATCTGGACTGATGTAATGCATATTTCTCAAATTGGGGAAGAGAAAAGCATTACTGATGATGTCTCTTCTCTTTGTAGAAATCTTAGCTTTTTTTAAAAGGTAGTTGCAGATACCTTCTGTAGATTGTTGGTGTTACTGAATAAATAATTTGCATTCCTTTTGGTTTTCTTGCACGATCAGCTTTTTTCTGACTTTTCTAATCCTTATCTTTTGCTCAAAGGGAGTTGGAGAATTGTTCAGTGATGGTGTACACGTTCACCCACTTTCTTACCATGGTGTTACAAGTTTCTCTTAATATGTGATATTAGCAAAGGTAATTTATGCATGGGTAATGTTCTGTAAGCATCTCTTTGTCCAAAGTTTGGCCTATTCAAGGATGGTATCTGCAGCTCTCATCAGGCAATGTGGTGAGGCTTTTTTTGATGTTTGGTTCCTGCCCCCTCTCTCCTTCCCCCCTACAAATGATTCAACAGCAAGTAGTGAGAGCTTGGAAAGAATAAAAGCTGATGAGGATATATCTTTTGGTATAATAACAATACGCAGAATTTTTCTGCCTTTGAGGAAAGTTTCTGCTTGGTGTTTTTATGCATTTTGTGGTTTTGCTCATGGTGATTTGTGTGCTTTTTTCTGTTTGTTTCAGTTTCAGATGTATTGTGTTTAGTCTTTTTGGGTTTTTCTTGATTGTGTGAAGGGTCTTTTTTGTGTGTGTGCTTTTTTTGGTTGTGGGTTTTTTTTTTTTTTTCTTCCCTCCTTATGAGTGAGGATTTACCCACCTGTTTTCATTCCATGTATTTTCCTTTCTTACAATCTGTAACCTGCTTAGGAGAGTCTCTGATGGACAAGAAGGAGCAGTAAGAGAGATGGAAGAATAAAATGCAGGTTCAAACCATTAATAGAATTTCTGGTGTGGGTTATTTGTTTATCTGTAGATTTAAATATAAAATTGGCTTCCACCTCTTACTAAATGCCCTTATCTGTGTCTGCTTTTAATGTATATATAGTAGAGTCCTTCTCAGTAAGGTATCCTGAGTTTTGGTGGTGTTTGGTTGGGTGTTTTCTGGGTTGTTTCTGGTTTATTTTCTTTTTGTTTTTAGCGCTGTGAAGGTCAGCCTCAGAATTTTATTTTGGTGTTTGTCCCTTACTTGTGGCTTGCTATTAGACAGTAGTGTTCGTTACGGGTTTTTGTATTTATGCTCTTGGCTGGAATATTTCAAAGACTTTCTCTATTGCTAGAGTGTATTTCACACCCTGATTAGAATAAAATAAATAGTGGTAACTTTTTCAAATAAACAATAGAAAAACACATCTATCACAAAGAGTGTGACAGTTGTCACAAGCTTGTGAGGGCACAGCTTACATTAGGGATGTGAAGGAAATGAGGCGCATTTAAAGAAATAAGACAGGGCAGGTGCTTAGGTCAGGGGCGTATTAGTGTTGGCAGCTCAAGTATTTTGTATGTTTTGAAGTTGAGGGGAAAAAAAAAACCTCCTCTCATTGCTTATGAGTAATGTCCATACTCTGATGTGGTCTCACGTGTTTTGAGGTTGATTCAATAAGTACCTTCAATGTATTGAGGCTTTATGCGGTTCTTCCCGCTGGTTTACATTGTGTGTTCAAGGTCAGAATTTATCACTAAGTAGCACTTTGCTTTCTTACCATTGCTTTTCCTCCCTGATACCTGTTTTGAGTGGAAACACTCTCGTGCTTGGTACCCTTTCCTCCCCACTCTTTTCCTAGTGAATCCTGTAATGTCTTTTGATTTGCACCTGGGAATGTATAGCATATTAGATGTATTTATTTAAAGTGTTCCTTCATGTGCAATTTGCATTTTCTTTTTCATTGAGTACTGGCAATCTCAAATAGTGAATTCTTCTTCAATGCACTTCAGTAGAAAAAGATTCAGAAATATAAGATTTTCTGTATCAGGCTCTGAGTTTCTAATGTCAAAAATTATAATTGTATAATAACTTGCTCACTTGAGAGGTTTCTTCCAAATTCCTATAAGTTATTGATTTATATCTTACTTTTCCCCCCTCAACCCCAAAATCCCAGTAGGGGAAAATAATTTGGGATTGTTTAAGGGTCTGTAAATATCATTCATGTGTCTTTAGTATTTGGAGATCAGCTCACCTGTCCCTTCTAATCTTGTTGGACAGATGTAGGGGGAGGGCAGGCTTAACCTTTTTCTAGGCAAGTGATAGCTCTTAATTTCAGTGGAAGTCGTATGCTTATGTGAGACCGAGCTCTGGATCAAAGATTATTTTTCTGCCTGGTTTATAAGAGGGTGACTTTCTCTCCAAGCTGCTGTTGTGCCAGTCAGCGATTGCAAGATCCTGCTTTATTGGTGTATCATGGGTTGAGCTTTAAGTTTATGCACTCTTATTTTTATTTACCTTCTATATTTCTCAAAAAAAAAAAAAAATTGAAAGGCAATACTGAATTGATACTTGTGACATAAGGCTGTTCCCTAGTTTCTTTTCAGGGACTGTTTTTAAGAAAGTCTTTGACCCATTTTTGTTTTATTCTCCCTAAAGCTCTTCTGTTTTTTTTTCATACTAGACTACAATGACCAGCTGAGCTGGATTGAAGCTAGAGCCTTTTATCCACTTAATAAAAGTATATTCCTGTCAGTGAAATAAAGGTATATTCCCATCATTTCTCATCTTCTGTCTTGTTTTAAAGCATCTTACATATCTGAATTCTGTCCCCTGAATTTACTAGACATACTGAGCAGTTTCTAAATAAGCAAATCTTGAAATTAAAGGTTCATTGTAATGAAACAATATGAAACTGAGTAAGATGAGTCTTCAAAGTTACTGATAGTACAGATTTCAAACTGCATACCAGCTAGAGCTTTCTCTGCTTATTATCTTGGCTTTCATAATAGTTCTGGCTATGAAAATGTTGTGGGTTTTTTTTTTTTTTTTTTTAATAAATGTGTGTAAGTGTGAGATTTTAATTTTGTTTTTTTTTTTTTTTCTTGTGCCATTGAAGCTTCCATATAAGCAAATGATTACTTTGAATAGATTTTTCTTGTTTTGTTTACTATAAGATCACTGGTGTTAAAACTTTTCTTACCTACTGATATACATCCTCTGAATTTAGTGGCTGTGCTATGGATTTATATATAAAGTAGCCTTCTCATAATATAGTCCTTTGGTTTGGACTATGACTAAACATAATATTTGAAGCAGGCTCTTGCTCTCTAGATGGGTATTTAATTTGATTTTTGTGCCAAATGTTATCTTTCTACCCGATGCAATCTGAAAGAGTTCAACCACTCTTTTATTTATTTATTTATTTTTAAACTGAACGGGGGGTGGGGAGGAAGCTGTGCCAACTTTCATCATATCACTCAAGTTTTTGAGATTTGGGGGTGCAGACTGGGCATCAGAGTAGTAGCAGGATACACAGATTTGTCATGGCATACTATGCCACCTCTCTGGCTTTGGACAGCCGAACTCCTGTGCCTCCGTGGTGTGGCATCGTTTTCCCCTGGCGTTAGTGAATATTTTGGGAGGTCGGTTTCCTATTTTCCTTCTCAGAATTGTACCTGCTTTGATGGAAAAAATATGTTTCCCTGACAATTTGGCAGAATAAGAGTTGAAAAATAAGTTATTAGTAGCAAATGCTTAAAACCGATTCATCCTTCTGTAAACTCAGGGAGCGCTCTGCTGCAGAACTAGAACCAACACTGATAGAAGCAGAAACAAAAATACCCTCTTCAGAGTGTGCATTTTAAGGCATTTAAGCCTGTCCTATTTCAGAGTTTAGCCTCTGTCATGATAAACTGTACTGGACGAGGCCACTGTCTGCAAAGTTTAGATAGTAACAGCCTAGGATACTAAATGGAGCTCGAAAATCACTTGCACATGTGGAACAGCGTGTACTTAAACTGGCTCTCCAGGGGTGAAAGGCCAGACTATTCCTACTGCCCAGCCTGTTTTCTGTTTCAAAACACGCGGATATATGGGAAATCTTCTTACAATAAATGCTACTTATTTTAAAACAATTTCCCAAAGCGGTAAGACGTGACTTTTTATGTAGGGTTTGAAGTCTTTCCTAACGGCACAGCTGGGGAGCAGGAATGGTTAATAACTTGGATCCTGGTGAGCTTTTCCTGTCAGCTTTTGGTTAGTGGCTGTCTGATAAATTAGCAGTACACGTATTTTTTCCTAGCAAAGGAGAAATCCTCTTTCTTTTTCCTAGCTGGTATGACAAGCAGCTCTGGTATTCTTCTCACGCACCTGGCAAGGAGAGGAGGAGCAGGGCTCTGGTACTGCACCCCTCTCCCAGGCGTTAGAAACTTCCAGGTGGGAAATACATGGGAGGTGGAGAAGGACATTCCTACCACCCCTCCCCACCCACCCCAGCTTCGTGGCTGTTTTAAAACCGTGATTTGGGACAACTCTCCTCTCATTTTAAACTTCTGGTTATCGTTTTCACATAGCTCTTTTCTCTGCTGCTTGGATTCTGAGTAGCAAACTGACTGATAAGCATCTTCTTAGATTTTCTGTCTGCAGGCTCAGTAAGCCAGGAATGCCCTCTCTTGTATTTATTTTTTTCTTCTTCTTTTCATTAATCTTTCAAGGGTGACAAATTTTTTCTGAGAATGCTGCAGAAACTGCAGGCTTCAACCTTCCCACCTTGTCCCAGAAGTTTCCTACTTGGCAAGTGGGAAGTAGGTGTCTCAGAGCCTTTGAAAGCCTACATTAAGGATCTGATCTAAATTAACAAGAAAATAAGCAGAAAGTTAATTTTTTACTGAATTGGTGTATTTCAGAACTGTTTCATAAACTTCTAAGCAAGTTGAAAGTAAACATTGAAGTCTTCTATTTAAACAAATCTTGTTTAATTACAGCTGTGCTTGTTTTCATTTGAGTTTTCATCTTCTCTGAGATTTGTGCGGTGATTGTCTTGTCCTTTCAATTTTCAAAAAATGCACAGGAGGAGTTGGGGAGTCACATGATGACTTGTGTTTCAAAAAAAGAATAAGCTAAAGAGCATATTGAATGGAACGAGATGCTCAAATTGCATTAGGGCACTGAAGCACTTGACATTATCCACCTCCATTTTGAAAACTCACGTCTATAACTTGTTTGCAAACTGACATAAGCAAGTGTTGACTTTGCATCCGTGTTGCTAAGATTGTGGTTAGTGCATTGGTTACCTGAAGTGTTGCTTCTGTCATACTATTTCTTCTGTGCCTTTACCTATTTTACAGGGTTTAGATACTGTTATGACTAGGAAAGAAATCTCTTTGTTCTTTATTGGTTTCTTTGTGAGCCTGATGTAAAGTCAGCTCATGTTTTAATGATGATTCCTAGCCAAAAAGTAAAGTAAGTTGCAAAGCACTTCTTAGATATCATGCTTGATTACTTTTATGAGATTTGAACGTTTTCTGATGAGAGGATGTGTTTTCCTGTTGTGTATGGAAAAGGGTTTGCCCTTCTCTTTTGACAGCCCATAGAAGTCCTGATGGGCAATCTTAAAGCTGACGGTGAGGAAGGAGTTGTTTTTCTTTTCAGCTCATTCACTCATCAGTGGTTCTGCTCCCTCTAATAGCTACAGTCGAACGTCACCTCCAAATTTGGGAAGCTGATGCCTTATTTGGTTGGAAGTTAAAGCCCATTTTGGCACTGGAAATGGAGTAAGCTCATTCCAGAAGAGTAAAGTTGGAATGAAGTTAGCCAGGCTGCATGCCAGCAGATAAGTCCAGTACGCTTCATAAATTAACATGCTGACACTTAGATAATTTTTTAAACAATATATGGTAGCTGTTAAACAACTGCCTGATATGCTTGACATTCAACATTACTTGAAGAAATAATGCATAGAAATTGTTAGGTTTATGAAATCTCTTTTATGATGTGTATGATAGAGCAGCGTTCAGAAACCATTAAAAGACTTCATTAGGCGTGTAATGACACATGTCTATGAGAACCATAGCATAACTCTTCACACACCCAGCATTGCCTCTAACTGCCCTACCTGACGGGACAGAGAGGTAATGGGCACAAACTGGAACATAAGAAGTTCCATCTAAACATGAGGACCTCTTCACTTTGAGGGTGGCGGAGCCCTGGAACAGGCTGCCCAGAGAGGTGGTGGAGCCTCTGTCTCTGGAGACATTCAAAAAACCCCCTGGACACATTCCTGTGCAACCTGCTCTGGGTGGACCTGCTTTGGCAGGGGGTTGGACTAGATGATCTCCAGAGGTCCCTTCCAACCCCATAGCATTCTGTGAAAAGCAAAGTCTCATTTTGTATTTCTGCAATAACTCGGTCCTATTTCTTGATTTCATCTGTGACTGTATGCATTTAGCTATCATTTAATGTTTTTTTTGCTACATGGAAACTTTGACCTCCTTGTCTTTTCTGGAGAAAAGCTTATCATATTTATTATAGGGATGGTGAAGAGATCAAGTAGGATCAAGAGACTTATCTCCTGTTCTTTCCAAACCATAGAGGTAAAATGTGAACGTTACCACTAGATCATTCTCTGGCTGGTGCTGATTCTTACAAAGGAACTTTTCTCTGGTAGTGGAGATGAACAGGCAGAATGTGTGTTCTCATGGCTTATGCCTAGGCCAAAATAATTGTACTAATGCCTTCAGTATGTTGGTGGTAGCAACTGTGCTTCTTGTGCTGGATTACGTGACACAGGTCAACTACTGGCAATGCATGGAAGAGAAGAGCATCTCTGATGGTCCTTCTGGTGGAAGTAAGGTGCTGAGGGTCAGGGAAACGGGCAGTGGAAGTGATGGAGGTCCCGTCAGCTCTTCTGAGGGGATGTGTTAACTTGTAATTCGGAAAATACCATTTATTTTAGATCCCTAGAAGCTGTTGGCTGGCTGTGTTTCAGGTGTGACCCAGTCAGCTTCCACTGGGTGCATCTTGCTTAGATGCTGCATCCTTTCTTTTTGGGCAAGCAGTTTGTCATTGTTGTCCAAGTCTTAGGCTTGGGATGTGAATCCACTTTATTTGGGCACTAAAACTGGCACAGAAAGCTGTGGTAGATCCTTGCTATGTTAGTCCATAGAAATATATGCTGTAATTGTAGAAGTACAATCCTTAACGTGGAGTGACTACAAACCTTGCAGAATTAGCCTTCTTGTACTCAGTAACTAATCAAGATAAAAGGTAAATCACAGGAAAAGGAATGTTTGTGTGGCGATTACCTTTGCTGCTTCTGGAGGAGGCACTGATGTTTTTCAATAGCAACTGAGGTGACAAAAGTTTCAGAGAATTTTGCAAAATTCAAGACTTTAAGAACGCATCCATAGTGTAACTTGGTTGACAAGAGACACCTGTCAAGCAGGAGGGAGGAGCAATGCTACTTCAAGAAAAACTGCTCTTTGAAGAAATTAACGTTTCTTCTAGTTGTTACTGGATGATAAGAGAAAGCTTGTCCTCTGTGGACTGGTAAAAGTGTCAGCTCAAGATCCTGTGTGTGGTGTAAATATGTCTCTCCCCATGGAAACACTTGTGTGTGTGTATGTTTTCTCCCTTCTTCTGGTTTATTTTTGTCAGTGGAAGTTTGTATCTGGAAAAAGATCTGAATTTAAGTGTCAAGAAAAGAACAGCGATTTCTTGGCAAAGAAGAAAGTGCTTGTGCTTCTATGGTTGTGATTTGTACTTTATTACTGGTCCGAGCTTTAGCCTTCCTCTAGATGATCTTTGAAGTGTGTGGTGTTTTTTTTTTTTCTTTTCCGGTCTATAATTTTAAAATTATTATCCCACTTTTGACGTATTGAGAATGCCTTCCATTGTAAATAAAAGTCTGGGGATGCTACTGCTAACTAAGAAGTACCTTTATGGAAGACAGAAGTAAGGTTGGAGACAAAGCTGCCCATCCTGTCCAGGATTCTTTTGAAGTTTCTCCCAGTTTTCATTCCAAGTGGTTCTTTTTACTCCCTGTGTTTATCCTCAGCTGTAAAACAGTGCTCTGTGATAGGGCTCTTTGGATTTAGCAGTGCAAAGTGCTTATATACAGCTGTACTCCAGCAGCATGAATGCCATTGAGAGCGTGTCCCTGGTACTTCCCTTGGGCTTGCTGCAGGTTCTTGGAGGCACATGGACAGCAGGAGACCATAAGAACTTGCAGCATGGTCCATGGTGGCTTATTCTGTACCACTGAAGTCGACAGATTGCTCCATCAACTGCTCTCTGTGTGTGCACATTCCTGTGCATGAGAGAAAGATACCTTTAGAAATAGGTGTTTACAATTGTTTTGTATTAGTCTACTGGCCCAAAACCTCTATCTGGGAAGCTTAGAATAAAGGAGAAAAAAAGGTTATTCTGCCTTAAGCCTGGATTTTTCTAAGTACAGGGCAGTGCAGGTTTTCTCTAAAGCATGTGTAAAACTTTTAGATCAATACCTTGATCTATTTTGTGGTCTCCCAAGAGATGAGATCTCATACACAAACAAACGCTGAGGTCACATGTAAGGCCACAGCCATTTGTAGCCCGAGTGCCAAACCTCCTGAGTAGCTTTCTCTAAGAAACAGGCATCAGAATTTCTTTTAATATAAAATTGTCGTCTTCTGTTCCGTAAAGCACTGTTTTCAATATCTGTTTTTCTTTCACCTTGTGGCTTGGGCTTAGCGTTTCAGCAGCAGTTGCTATGGGAGAGTTGGCCCTGTTTATTGGGTCCTGACAAACGGCAACAGCTGAAAGACAAATAAGGTATTGGGGTTTAAGTGTAAGGTGGGCCCTGAGCCAGAGATCAGCAGCTTCAGAAGCCACAAAGCTGGATCCTCGGGCCCTGCCGCGCTCAGGCGTAACGCTTACATTTAGCTTATACTTTATGTATTTGCCTCATTACAATTTTTTTTTTTTCCCCAAGTTTTCCTGCTTTTGTTCAGTGAGGGTAGGAGTTAAATGCGCAGGTTTGAGGAAACATTTACTGACTCTCTGGTGATTTTATTTATTTATTTATTTATTTTTGGTGAGGTGTGGAGTTTGGAAGATCAACTTAACCTGTATTTCTGAAACATTTGTTGCTTCTTTATCTGAGGAACAGGATGTGTCTGTGAATATATGTCTATAAGTGACACAATTCATTTTAATCTAGTGATTTCCCCTCTGCTGTATTAAAGCAACGGGTTAGACCTTAAAGTACCAAGGACCTCTCAGCATGATTGCTGGATGAATAAGCTGCTGGAGGCTGACTCCTGTCTCGAAGCCTCCATTGTTTATGACCACACCACGAGACAGATAAACAAAGGGAGTGTTGCAGAAAAATGAAGAAGGTTTGGACAGTGAGCAGTGGTTTCAGTTTGCTGCCATTTATCAGCAATTTGTGCTAGTGAAAAGTTGTTTTTCTGTAACAGTTCAAAACCTAGCAGTTCTGTAATTAAAACTGTGATGATCAGAAATTATATTATCTGATGCTGATGTAGGTTTGGGGCAATTTCTTTCCCTGGCCACTCTTCTTCAGAACTCCTTTTGACTTATATGGTGGGTACAAAAATTTTGCCCCCCTCCGTAGCAGTCTCCTTGCTTCTGAACGTAGGTATTGGGTTGGTGGGTAGCAGAGGTGGTGGTGGGGTTGTGTGTCCTGGATGTTTCCCCCATAGTTTTGACGGCACGTGGCTTTCAGACCTTCTGCTTCAGATTGTGTGTAGCCCTGCTTTGTGCCTTGTGCTTTGGGAGCAGATGAAGTGAATCTATAAATAGTTTCTAGAGCTTTTCTGTGGCATGTAAGTATTGCACTCTGGTACCTCGGGCGGGCTGGACACGCTCACTTGTTCTCTTTTATGGTTTAAGGAGGGGAGGGGTTGATCCTCACCTGTTCAAATATTTCCAGTTACAAGTGAAAAAAGCCCCTATCTATAACAGATGAATCTATGGGAGTGTAAGAAAAGCCTTTCGCGGGTCTTAAGCTTAAGTTTGTACATGTTTCACGTTACAGTTTGGAGCGTTCACCCGGGGAAGCAGGAGCTGGGTGGCTGCGTGCTCGGGGTTTATCTGGCAAATCACCGCGACAGAAGCGGCGCGATGACCCACTCGGAACGACATGTTCCGTCTCCTTGGTGTCTCCCCTCTGCAGCCCAGGTTCCAGTTTCTACCCTTAGCTCTGTGGTGAGGAAAAATAAAAATAAAAAAATCTCGATGCAAACAACTGAAGGTTTGATTATTATTTTAATGCCACGGTCCGTTTCCTTGCTTCTTAAGTGGCACTTGAGGAAAGCCTTGAAATGAAATGGAAGCATTTTATTTTAATGCAAGCCAGACAAAAAAGTCTTAAAGGAAGAGATCCTTTAAGATATTTAAATGGCAAGCTACTGTTAAAATCAGAGCTAGAGCTGACCACCTGAAGTGGACCCACGTGAACACAAGGACCCTCTCTTGCCAAGGGAAACATTGGCTTGAGGCAGAGAAGCGCATCCCCTCCTTTTTGGATGGAAATATCAAGACTTACTGTGTGTAACTCGGCGGCAATTCTTCACTGGTAGAAATAAATAATTACATTATTCTTGGGGTGTTTCTTAAAGTCAGGGGTTTACTGACTCCTCTGATGGCTGGAAAATGCAGGAGGATTACTTTGCTGCGCGCGTGTGCGGGTGACGAAATAACGGCTTCCAAGTTTGTTATTTGTGTTGGCAGCGAGAAGCAGAGATTGCCGCCGTGCGAGGGCCTGCGCTGAGGGCAAACCTAGCAACGCGTTTCTGGTTGTCAGTCAACAATCCCCCCCCCCTTCCCCGTTACGGTGTCACTTGTGATGTAATGCCCTTCTGCTCAAGCGGAACCGTCCCTGCGCCCCGGCTGGAATTAGATGTGACATCACCAAAGGCCGCTCAAAAAAAAAAAAAAAAAAAAAAAAGTTGCCACGGGAGAGTTATCGCAGGCACTAGAGCTATTTCAGCGAGAATCCTTCTCTCTGACTCTTGAAGAAACAGGAGTTAAATACTGGAAGGTGTAATTCTCTAATTACTTTATATATGGGGTTCACACTGATGGGAATGAAACTGAGCTGGGAGTGTTGGGTGCAGGTGCACGGTGTCACCAACCATCAGGATTACACGAGAAGTTGTACCCGCGGGATTGTTCAGGTTCCATCACCTCACACTAACCGAGAAACTTCTGTTAGGCTTTTTATGTTTCAGAGGTGACACAAAACACACGAATAAGAGACCGTGTATCACCAGTATCGCTTTCTTTGGCCTAAATGGTGTCTGGCTCGGGGTAGTGTGAGCAGAGATTCATTCATTGTTTCCCTTCCAGTGGATTTCTGTCATGTTCTGCATAGATATATGTAAAACAACATTTTAAATTTTTGAAGGACTGTGACTGACATACTGATGGGAATAATAGACTCTATTGGGCAATTTTTAGCCAGGCCCTAGGAACTTAGAACTATCTGGCCATCAGGGGGAGGATAAAAGTAAAATGGCTTTTTTTTTTTTTTTTTTGCATTCAGTGAAATAAATAGCATGATGTGGATTGTTTCCTGTAGAGTTGCAGAAGAAAGCCTTATAAGATTCCTCTTCCCTGCTTGCTGTGTATGGACCAGGTACCAGTTTCTGTGTGTTGATCTAGCAAGTTCCTGATCTGTAAAATGGGTAGATTCCGGTTTGGGTCTGATTGATATTTGCTGGTTGTAACAAGGGGTTCTGCTGTATAGATGCGTTTATAAATGAAATTATGGTCCCTTTTGATATGCTCTTGCAACTTTGGAGCCACCTATGATTTGACTTTTAAGTTAACTTACCAGTTAGGTGCTAGAGAAGGGAACTCTCTGCTGTGGTGGGTAGTGGGAGCAGTTAAAGAAGTTTGCTGTAAACTGGAGCCAAGGCAGGGTCTTGCCACGTAACGAGAAATGCCGTAAGGGAATATAATTAGCCATGACCTAAGGTCCTTTTAGAGCTACTGACTTCATGTTTCCAGCTTCCCACTGGCTCCTGCACTGCTTTTTTCAAATGCCCGGGAAGCACCTCGTGTTCCTCTCCGGGGTCTGTGCAGCAGGGTTTAAAAGGCAGCGAGTAAATGCCAGGCGTGGCAGGGTGACAACACGCGTTGGCACGGGTGACAGAATGTCACACCCGCTGGGGTGACCCTTCCCTCACTTCGGGATGGATACATATCATTGCCCTCAGCTACTCGTGCGTCAGCCTCCCTGGTGGGTTGGTGGCCCGTGGGTCCTCTTGTCCCAAGAGGCCGTTGCCCCAGTGACAAACGAGGCAGTGGGATGTGTTGGTTTTTTAGGGACACTCTGGTCATGTTACCTATTTATCCGTAACGTGGCACAGCTCTGCAACAAACCTGATTTCACGTGGAATTGTCTTAGTCTGCATATTATGTCTTAGCTTTAAAAGACAACACCAAGAGCAATCAAGATGTATGCTGCGTTATCTGGACAAGAGAAAGGGAAATTGGTTTGATATATCATTTTCCATTAAAAAAAAAATCTGTGAATATCTGAGGCTTTGAATTGATTTGTTCTGGTTTCTTCCTAGAGATTAAGCTGGCTGACCTCTGATTCCCCAGGTGTCTTTTCCTCTGGCGTTAGGGACAAAGGACCACCTTGTCCCATGGGCTACCCTACACTAATGTATAGGGGAGTATGCAAGGATTGTACAAGGAAGCTCAAAAAATCCTTCAGACTGTTCCTTAAATAGTGTAGCTAGGCTGTCAGCAGACAGCCAATTTGAATAGATTTCATTTACCTGGATATACCTTTAATATTTCTCTACTTTTTGACTAAAGCATTAACGCTATTTTTTTTTTCTGAAGTGTCAATAACTTGCTATTCTTATTACAATGATTTATCTTTTCCCTTTTATTCATTGCCTTTGCAATTAGCAAAGAGGATTCTATTTCACCCCACAACCACTCAGACCCTTAGCAATCCTGATATTTTTTCTTATATTAGTAAGACTACACCAACCTGTTGATGTTGTTAGGCTGGTTTTTACAGAAATACACTATTAAAGCACAGTATTGCCTACTTCTTACTGGTGTATGGCTCAAAGTGCTTCAGTGCTGTCCCAGACCCTGCACTGGGTTTCCCAGCAAAGAGAGAGGACAAACCTACAATGTTTGATTGTGACGTGGTTTTAATAATACTGCACGAGGGGTAAACTGGAAGAAGGGAGATTTAGATTTAGATATGAGGAAGAAATTCTTTGCTGTGAGGGTGGTGAGAGCCTGGCCCAGGTTGCCCAGAGAAGCTGTGGCTGCCCCATCCCTGGAGGGGTTCAAGGCCAGGCTGGATGGGGCTTGGAGCAACCTGGTCTGGTGGGAGGTGTCCCTGCCCAGGGCAGGGGGTGGCACTGGATGATCTTTCAAGTCCCTTCCAGCCCAAACCATTCTGTGGTTATAGGGCTGTAAGAAGAGCTGGGTGTGGTAGGTTTAAGGTAACTTAGGACTGTAAAGGACACATTGACCTCAGTGATCATAGAGCTGACTCAATTAGGTCTTGTCCAAATGGAAAGCTCTCCCAGCACCAACCATATTGATACTGTCAAAGGAGTTTATCTGCTGGAGCTTTAACAGCAGGCCCTGCTCTGAAAATGTTACCTTTGCTTACAGGAAGGTTAAGCTACAGACTTGTGTATTTAGTTAGAGGTGTCGGTGATTTTGTATTTTCCAGACATTATAGACATTAGTATGGGATAATTCACTTTTGCAGGCAGAGTCCCAAGTGTAAGATGTTCCCCCAAACCTGTACTTTCCTTAAATCTTGCTTCTATGCTGAAACTTTACAGAGGAGTTCTTGTTTTGCTTTTGTTTGAAGGATTAGAGCATGGGAACTTTTGCCAGGCATAAAGGGTTCACTGTTGTGCATTTTACCTTTGTGCTTCTGGAGTGAAGGGCTCTGGCAACAGAAAAATCATCTCAGATTAGCACAGTCCACGCAGAAAGTCCATAACGTTGCTTTTGCCTTCAAGTGTTTTAGGGAAAAGGACCAACTGAGAGCTGCAGGACAATGCTAGTCGCCCATATATATAAGCCCTATATGCTTGGTGGCGAGGAAAAAAGTCTCTGTACGAGGCAAAACTATTTGCATAGAGGCAATATGTATTTTTTAGAAATGATGGGGGAAACAGTTGTGTACTCCAAGCAAAATTTATTAGAAGTCTATTCAAGAAAAAAAACCACAGAGACCTTTTGCTTGTAGGAATTCAAAGTCAGTTACCTGAAAGCCAGGTATGAAAAACCTGTATTTTTTTCTAAAATCAGATACAGAGTAGAAACAGTACTTTTTAAATATCACAGGCAACAGATATTTAAGTCTTCAATCATAAATGGCATCAAAGATAGGTATTAATCTCACAGCAAAGCTGCATGCAGATCTAGTTTAAAATTGAAAGCCTTTGAATATAAAGCTTTTGCCAGGAAATCTGCAATAATAAAGGTATGCTGCACAAAGATGTTTCTTTACCTTTGTCTTAATGACATTTCTCAGTAATAAAGACATATGTACATTTAGATTTGGCTGGTAAACCATATTTTAATTAATAAAATTTTGCATAAAATGCTATCTTACAGAATTGCACTATCCAGATGTGCTTATGGTAAATAGAGCAAGAAAAGAGAGATGCATTGAAATGTTCTGTATGTGAAGAGGGCAAAGATCAAATAAGGAACTTAATTTTTCTTAAAATCAACAACCAAATGGCTCTGTACAAAAAAGCAAACATATGTACAAAATGCTACAGAGACTACATACATTTTGATAATTTCAATCCTTTACCCTTGAGAAATGCAGTAGAAGCTTTTGCCATCTATAAGGTGCTGAAGAAACCAAATCGGAATTTTTATTTTGATAAAGCCATAGTCATAATCATCCTGTGCCTTAATTTCATTTGCTAGTTGCGCTTACCTTTGCTTATGGAAAACGTATGTTTTCAAATACTTTTTTCATTCAGAAAAAAAAAAAAAGAAAAACCCACCTCTAAAATGTATCAGTTTTAATACTTGTGACTTTCCTTTTGTGTACTAAATTCCTAAAAAGAACGTGTAACTCAGGTTTTGTTAACATACATATGTATATATATATATAGAGTGAAGTAAATCAGTACATGATGCTCGTGAATATTTTTTTCAGGTGGCTACGTTAGGAAAAAAAAAACCCAACCCCAAACAACCAACAACCCTTTGCACTAACACTGTTTACTTCCTGCTGCTTAATATTCCTGACACATAAAAACACTAACCCCTCAAATTTCGTGTTGCTTATTATTTCAGCTTTTTGATTACAACCTTTTAACCTCAGACATTAGTAGCAGGTTATTATTGTCTATGCTTACACTGTTGTCTGACCCTTCATTAAATCCTCTTTCCTGAGGTTTTATGCCTTTTGCACTTCTTACCTTTTAACAAAAAACGCTACAGCTTTATTAGGGGAAAAAAAAAAAAACAACCACGGTTTAGCCGATACCATTGCACCCGTTCAGAACACTTGCAATTCTTCCATTATTAATTATTTCTTTTTTCACTACGCTCGCTTGAGATTTTACAATCACTGTGCATATGTTACAACGTACAAGTGCAGGCAAAAAAATTCTACATCATAAATTTGTCTTACATTGTAAACCAGTACAATAGGCAAACCTGTGATACGGCAAAGTGAAAGCAACAAATGCTGCCAAGCTAATAAGGACGTGGAAATTCAAACAATGTTTTTTTTTTTTTTTTTTAAATAGTAAACAGCAACTTCCCCCTGCATCACATGCACGCTGAAAAAATCCCATCAGACCCCATGATAGTACTCCAAACGTCCAAACCAAGGCCAGTTTCTCCCCTTTCCCGCCCCCTCAATGGCAATTCATCCCTGTACCTGTCATCAGGCTTCTCCTATATCGAGCTTTTTTTTTTTTTTTTCCTATATCCTTCATATTTTCCTATGAAAAGAACTTAAAAGCAGGGAGTATTTAAATGTTGCAACGCTTCCTC
>QJSC01018489.1:120166-143966 GCA_003697955.1 Calidris pygmaea | reverse complement strand
AATTCACAGCCTCTTGACATAGTTTCCAGGGAAAGTACCAAAGAATTTGGTTCTTCTCGAGGTTCCTGAAATTAGAAGCAATAGATGAAAGATGGGCATAACAACAGGAAATCACTATGCAAGCATGGCCTTTCAATATTCATGTTTAATATTGCACAAACAGAAATATCTACAGTTCTTTATGCTATAACTTCAGAAAGGTATTTTGAATTTCATTTGTGAGTTTTAACGAATTATAACTGCAGGAAGGAAAAACCAAATAAAGAGGCATATTTGATTACATTGGTTTAGACTTGATTAAATTTCTGGGCTAAAATTTTGACTTGGTACATAGAAATAATTTAATATCAACAGCATCAAGTCTGTTTAAAAAATCTGAATTTCTGAAATGCTGAGGACTAGTCAGATGGCTAAGTTGGCCACTGTGGGCACGAGGGCTTATGGAGTGACTCGGGCACCTTATCTCTGTTTGTTCAGTAGTACTTGGTTCTCACAAGTAGTCGATTCTCTAGGTGTGTTCATGAGAGTAAGTTTTATGTGACCTGGTCTTTATGAAGAGAGCAGTAACAAGACAGTCCCCTTTGTGTCATTTGTGAGAGTGACAACAGTCATCTACCACAAACTGTTGTCATGGGTCAATTTGTCTCCATCAATTCCAAAAGGCGCAAGTGAAAAATCGCTCGCTAATTTCCATGGATTTTGAGTGGGAATTCTCCTGATAAAGCCAGGTTTGGGTTTATTGCACTGAATCCCCAAAATTAATTTGTTCAAAAGCAAAGAGGGCAGCAAAGGTCGGGGGGGAGGGGGGAGAATAAAAGAAACCAAATAAAAACGTACCCACAAACCATCCATCATCACACTTTTCCATCACATCAATGACATCTCCCTCTCTGAGCTCCAACTCATCTTCGTTCCTAGGAGTATAGTTATATAGAGCCTGAAACCTTAAATAGGACAAATGATGCATTTTAAAAAGAAGTAAGAATTCTTTGCACCTTTGCTGAAGTAAAGGAGCTGGGTTTAACATTAAGTAATATGTAACACTTCTTGTGAATATAGTGGAAGAGGGTTTATTTTTCCTGGTGGACTTCAGGACTAGGTACTTATTACAGTAAATAAATAAAACTTTTTAGGGGACTCATCAGACATTAAAGTCTGGGNGATGTAAATAAATTAATATATTTTTATTTATTTATTATACATTCATATATTTATGTATTTATTTTTAAAGATATATATATATATATATATATATATATATATAAAATCTCTCTGAAAGCGAGGGAGAGGCTTGAATCCAATCAGGGGACACAAAGATGGGAACTCAGGCAGTGTTCAGACATTGATTTGTACCTCCTCCCAGGCCAGGGGCTGTGGATTGAAGGATGTGAGGCGGATAAATGGAAAGAGGTGTGAGATTACTAAATTTATTGTCTTTTGTTCCTTGTCAGTTTTTAATTGAGTTTCTTGGAATGGAAAGAATGGCACTAAACTGTGAATAGGGGAAGTGAAGGTGCTGGGGCGGATGCCCACAGGGAGATTGCTGCAAAAGCCCATGAGAAATCAGAATCTGCCTTTTTTTTTTTTTTTCTCACCATCTGTGCCCTGACTGTGTGTAAAGGAGTAGAAATTGTACGAAGGAAATATTTTTAATTTTAAAATATTGGAAAAAAAACATAGTCACGTCAATTTTTCCCTCTGAACAACAGCTCAACGACTTGAAAACCTTAATGCCATTACACTTCCCCCAGTAAAAACAAAATAACTCCCCCTTTGATGTGTTGGAACTGAATTAGCTCTGTATCATTCAGGCAAAGTTTTTGTGGCTTAAATGTGATGTTGATTTCAGTAAAAAAATTCCCGCTCCTGAAGGTCCCATTTAAAAATCCCAAATCCAGACTGGTGCTGTGCTTAGTATAAGGATGATTGTCTTGAATAAACTACACTTATTTTTTCATGTTGCTGATTTGGAGAAAAAAGTAAAGACATCATTCCAAGAAAAAAAATTCTTTTAAATTTCTCGTGACTGGCAGTTGTCTCCCCAAGTCTGAAAAGTCTAATTTTAAATTTTAATCACACTAACGAATGGAACGGGACCAATTATTTAAGCAATCATCTCTGGTAATTTGTGTAGCAGGAGTAAGACCAATCTGTGCAAAAAAACTAAATGGCAATAACATTTTCTGTCATGCTAATCATCATTCCAGGAAAACAGAGCTGTGATGATACTCCAAAACTGATTAAATGCAGCTTCCAAAGTACAGGAGTTGCAGATGTAATGTGTCAGGAATAGGATTCAAGCCAAATAGTTACTCAAATACAGTAACAAGAACTTCTCAATTAGTACTCTTTGTACTTTAAAAATCTAATCTTAGTCGTTTCTAGATAATCCATTTTAATAACTCTTTTCTAGTCATTTCATCTCTCTTTGCTACTCTAAGAATTTCTTAAATATATAAATATACATAATATATAAAAATATTACCATTTACAACACTAACAGAATACGTATTCAAGACAAAGAATGGTTGGTTGGCAATTCAAATCTATTTCTATTTCTAATTTTAGGAATAAGTAACTTTAGTCATGAACTACTTTAACTATATTGAACATAATTAGTTTGATAATTATCGCTTACAAAAGAGAGTTTGATTCTTCAGTACACTCAACAATACCCACAGGAACTTGTGGTTTTAGTGAGATTGAACCCAAAATGTCCAATTTTCATTATATATTATCTGTGGCATAGTTATTTGGTAACTTTTTGCCCCTCTCTTCTCTTTTGCCTTTTCTTCAAGTGACTTAAAAGCTAATTTTGAATATTTTTAGATACTAGGCTTCAGTTACATTTAGGGGAATTCATCTACTAGGTCATACTCCAAAGTGCTCTGGTGCCAGAGGAGAAGTGGCTGCTGGTTTCAGGGGTCACTGAAGCAGGACCTGAGGGCAAGACGGGGGAGGGGGAGCCAAAAAGGAAAAAAAGTCCCAAAACCGAAACAGTCTTGCACTGAACTTGCATTTTAACAGTCAGCACTGAAATAGCCTTACTTGTTTTATCCCAAGTGCTTACATTGTTTGTGAAAATTTGACTTGAGAATCAAGTCAGTTTTCAAAAAGGCTTTCTTGTGTCTAAATTTTAAACTGCAGATATTAATTATGCCAAAAAAGTGTGAGCCTGTGTTCCCGTGATCAACATTATCAAGTTATTTTTTTTCCTCTCTGTTCACATCCAGAACTGTTTCTGAATAATTCATGTCAAGGCAGTAAAGCAGATGAGTTGAATCAATGCTAAATCTTTAACTGGCATTCTGCTGAGATATGAGAAGGGAGAGAATAACAAAAAGCCAAACTATATTTTTACAAAATGATGACCCCTTTTAAGTATAAACGATGGGGAACTGTAAGCTGGCACGTCTGTCTGAGCTGGATGCAAATTAAACAACTAAATCTTTGCCTTCTGGGACCTCCTTGGATATCTTCCTACATCATGCGGTTATCTGCAAATTTCCAAAATCTCTCCATAATTGCACTTGGCAGGTTAACAAATTATTTGACGATGCGCTGGCTATTGCTTAACGCCTGGGTTTTGGTTTAGTAGACAAGAAATATACTTACGGTTCCCCCCCACCGTGTATGTTTTCATGAGCAAGCACAGGGCGCTGTGGCTGAAATGAAATGATTTGAAATGTGATAAAGATTTATAGTCTGGGGTGCAGCTAGTTGGGTAGAGGCATGAGAGAGAGAGTTTCTTAGGGGTTCATATTCTACCTTGCATAAAACACCACCACCTCCCTCCCCTCCAACTCACAATAAATTCTCAAGAGACATGGCAAGCAGCAGATAATTTTGGCAGGTTTAAAGATCTGATTTTTGGAGGCCATAATAAAAACTAAACCAAAGCTGTGAACTTTATCAACGGTCCCTTCTATTTATAGTGGAGCAGAAAGTTGGAACAGAACCCTGCTGCCTCTTTGCTGCGAAACAGAAATAGCGTTAGAAAAATCAGATGCAACTGAGGAACATTATACATTTCTTGGGTGAAGTATATTTTTAGTTAAGCAGAAATGAAATCTCCTATGTGTAATGGCAGAATTTAGAATATTCGTAAACAAACAACGTACCAATTTACATTACACACACATACACAGAGTACTACCTTGGCAGGCACAACATGCTAAGCTTAAATTAATTCTGTTTCATCTCCAGGGGGAGCACAAAGCCATGCAGGCTGCTGGATGGCAAAGAGCAGAACGACTTGTCGAAGGATTGCATATAATTGTGTGAAAATAACAATTAACGCTTTTACTTCAGAGGAAAAAAGTAGTTTGTATTTCCAGTGCAAAGCTTTATGAAAGGAACTATTTTCCTTCTTAATGAAGCATTACCCGCCACTAATCTGGACACAATGGAAATGATAAATATTAACCTCCTACAGAAACCGTATCCTGCTTAGAAACACATTGACTTCTGCGCGTTAGAACCTGGCTGGGGCCGGGAACAGGGCAGGAACAGCTGCTCGGGAGAGCTCTTGGTGTGAGCAGTGATCATGTTCTCTGTTGACTGAGGATGCCCTACAGCTGTGTTGTAGAGACTGGTACCAGTTTGGGAACCCTATCTGTTTTGGGAGTGTGGGTATCCAAAACAGCTCACGGCACTTTCTTTCATGAATTGAGTAAACTGCAACCTGACCCCGAAGCCATGGGATTTCTCTCGTTGCTCAATGGTTCTGTTTTTCCCAGGTTTGGCTATTTCAGTCCATCTTGCTTCAGTTTATTCTTGAAGATGACACAGTCTTCTATGAGAGAAGGCTGCAGTAAACAACCCGCAGCCTGATGGCGTCAATTGAATGTTAAAAAGCATTATGTGTGCTCTGGTGTTTTGTGTGTGGGTTCCCCCTGCCCCCTCCCCCCAACATCTCCAGATGAAATTGAAGTAGTTACATTTCTTTTCATCGTGTTTGCCCGTGTACATGCAGAGAATATTGTGAACATTCTCCACTTCATTTTTACAGGCCATAGAGTATAACTTCAAAAAAGGTGCCTAAAGATGCAGGCAGGTAGATTACAGAACTGTTATACTAATGACAGCTAAGTGGCAAAGAGGTTTTCAGAATCAAAAAAATATTTGTTTACGCTCTTTGCGTGTCTCCTCTCCCTCATTCAGCTCTTCTCTGCCAGTGTACAAGAACGATGGGTAACTTTTACTGAAGAATCCAACAATGCTGATTGAAAATTAGACATGTCAGTTCTCAGTAAAGCCCTTTCAACAGCTGGGTTGTCAGGCGAGAAAAGAACATTCCACTGGGCAGTTTGCTTGGTATTGGGATGGGGATCTGACCTTACTCTCTGCTAATCTTTCAACAGGTCTGTAACTGAGGTGAAGGCCAAAGATAGTCCGAGATGCAAGAGAACTCAACCGAGGTTAAGGACTTTTCTTGCAAGCAATAAATGATTTGGTGCTTTGAACATATACCAAGCCAGGAAAAAAGCAGGTAGGTCAGTATTATCTTCTTTTTCTGCGTATGCCTCAATGCTTTAAGATGTTTTATTGCTGGTTAATTACTGTAGAAACAGATGACAGAAAACTGAGGTGAGGGAAGATTTGCAACTCTGTTATTACTACAGGGAAAACTTTGATGGAATTAAAATCTGGGAAAACTGAGGTGAAGTAATCTGTGCCGTGTCTGAACAGGGGGCCCTTGGAGCTCACTCTCTACCCGAATGCATTCCTCAATAGTATCCCGTCTGACATCAAGACACTTTCTCCTTGTTTTCTTTCCCTAAACTCTCATTCCCACATACAGTGGCATTGGTGAGAATGGGGAATGGCTCTGGTCTGGCTAATTGTGCTTGAGGGAGATGAGGAAATGCATCACCCTGGGGGTAGCTCCTGGTGATTAGGATCTCTAGGTTCCAGCTACGGCTCAGTTCACTCCACTATCCTGTTTTCTAGGAAAAACTGTAGGGCCTAATCCTCAAAACATTAAAAAGTGTGCAGTCAAGTTGGTGGTCCCAGCTATACACCTGATTTTCAGGCATGATTGAGATATGCTTGCATGTAATAGTTCTGTATAGTCCTGAGCGTGCCAACCAGGTGTACAATTTGTGCTCTTAAAGCTTCAGAATTAAAGACATAAATGCACTAAACACTGACCAATAGAGTCCTCTCAATGTATCGATTACAAGCCATTCATTTGGAGTAACACACATGAAAATAGGGCTTAACCCTTTTTTTTTTTATATAGATCTTATTCCGAGTTGGACTTTCTTAGGGATTGTGTTGATAAGCAAATACAAGAATCCTGGCCTTCCTGTGTTTGAATTATCTCGCTTCAGTAATGAAGCAAGCCCTGTCCCTTATACCTGGTAGGACACAGAGGGCTGCCAAAAAGCCCAGACTTTGAGGTTACAGAAACCTGCATATTTTAAATTGGAATTCAAATTCAATAAAAGGGAGGCACCAGAAAGATGATAACCTAAAATCAGCAGTAGCAGCAGGGAAAACAGTTCATCCTGTTACCAGTTTTAAGAGCCGAATGGTAAGAAACCAAAGCAAAGAGTGATTCATCCTAAACTGAAAGTAAAACATAACCCATAAATTCTCATTCTTGTAGAGTTCAGGTTAGTTGTTTTTTGTTTTGTTTTTTGTTTGTTTGTTTGGTTGTTTTTTTTTCATAATTCAAATAATCTTTTTGAGTGAAACACATGCAAACTCTAAACAATCTGACTTTCTGGCTAGGTGAAACTGTTGCAGTTCTGTTTCTGTTATACTACAGCTAGGAAGGGAAAGGCTTAAGAGTAAGTACAAGAGTCTGGAGTAACAGTGCTTGGGTAAAGAGCACAGTATTGAGTGAAGGTGACAGAGCAGCAATAGAACGGTTTAAAAAGATTCAAACCCAAGAATTCAGACTGTATACTTGCAATGTAATGTAAATTTTTGACTCTTAGAAGCTGTAATTTTAATAAACCAGAAATGCTTTGAAACAGAGGAGTAATTTAGAAAAAAAAAAAAGGGTAAATATAAAGAACTGTGATCTCCTACATCTTGTAGCACTGGAAATACGACGGGGTACTGCAGAGGTACAACACACTAACGGGTTGATAAAATAAGATTTGGCACACACAGACCTGTTGGCTTTACTCAGACACGGCACAGAAGCACAACAGGAAGAAAACACAGCGTATTGATAGTGCTGAGACACTTTGGGAGGGAAAGCAAAATACTGAGAGACTGGACACTGGGCTCCTTTATCTATGGAAACGTTTTTCTTGCACACTGGGCGTCCAGTACCGTACCCTGTGTGAGTAGCTGGGACCTCGGAGAGGTGAGCTGCAGGGTCTCTTAGTCATCACTGGGCTACGAGGAGGTTTACCCATAACAAAGAGCTCTCTCTTTAAATTAGCCTAGAAAAACCATAAAAACTGCATCAAGACAGAGTTTAAGAATGAAGCATGGTGGGATTTTTGTTGCTTCATTCGTACATGCAAACGGGACATGCTTTTTTTGATTAAAAAAAAAAGAAGCAATTGTGTTACAGGTGCAAATAATGGCACTATTAGTATATGGCATTTTTCTTGTTGGCACTGTACCTTTTTTCCCAGGGTTTGCTGCTGTGGCAGATGCCCTCACACGTTACACTTGAAAGATTAATCATGCACAGTGTTTGCAGTTGAAATAAGAAGGGTTATTGCATGTGCACCCGCACAAATAACTCAGTTAGTAATATAGAAAAGCTCAACAACACAGAGCAGAAATATGACCTTAGAAATACCAACGACAAATGTTGTAATTCTTTGCTGTTAAACGGAACATGGACCTTAAATTTGCATGTAGAAAGCAAGTAAATACTTGGTGGTAAGTACTTCAGTGAAAAATCCTTGTTTTGTCAGAGTATTTGTCAGAATTCAGCTCTTAAGGTGTGTGTGTGCAGGAAATGCAAATTCTCAGGGGCAGGGGCAAGTAGGGGGGTATATGAAAGGAGTGGAGTGCTGAGATTGGAAACCTTTTCTTTGGTATTTGTGACTGTTTGCCAGTAGAACATGGCAGAACAGAAGAACAGCCCCTTCTGAGGAGCTGAGAGGGTGAATAACAAAAAAAAGTATACCAAGGGAGGCCAAGGAAGCAGGAAACATCAGCATTTCTCCTTGGGAAGAGTTCTTCCTTTGGAGGGCACATCCCCCCCCACCAACATGGAGCAAAGTGACACTTCCCACTGATGGCTCCTTGTATTCTACTGCCCAGATCCCTGATCATGCTTTAAATTTGAGTCACGTTCCAAATATATATATATATATATATATGTATACACGCACATATATGTATGTATGTATTTTTACATCAACAAAAATTACCGAAGTACCAGTATTTAGTTTCAAGAACTCCGTGAAGAACCTCCCTTCACTTGTGATATTTGAGTCCTAGAAATGTCTCATGTTCTTTCTGCTGTAGCAGTTGAGAGGAGACTGGGACATGGTCAACATGCACAAAGAGAAGAGGATAGGAACTGTCTTTCCTTCGCAAGTCCAGCCTGTAGACTAAGTAGCAAGAAATGATGACAGCCCAAACCTGGCTACTCTTATTTTAGTGCAACTCTCTATTCTAGCAAGGTAGTCAGTGTTGACTGCGGGGAAAAAAGCTTGCTTACCCTTGGGGGGAAATAAATCTTCCTCTCATTTTGGAAATATAGTGCAAAAGATCTGTTGTTAGGAGTGTATCTAATAATTTCAACAATTTTCAAACAGATGAGTCTACACTGATCGAATTTCTAAAGGGATCTGTTCCCTGGACTTAAAATAATCCAGATTTGAAATGGTTTGAAAATACTCCTCTGTCACAGTTCCTTAGACCTCTAGTTCTTCTCGGTCCTCAGGCTCTTGTGTCTGCAAAATGGAGACATCTCCCTCGGTTCCTTAGGGTCTTGCTTCCTGCTGTGCCCAGTGAAGAGCACTACGCTGCCCAGGAGGTTCCCAGGAGCAGATCTTTCAACTCTCAAACCAGGTATTCCCTGTATTTATTTTCAGCTGGGATTAACAGGCTTTGCTCAAAAAAGGGCAAGGAATATCAAGGTCACCTAGAAAGAATTTCAGTGTAGGTGAGGAATTTTCTGAATTTTGTCAATTAGGTTAAGCAAAAAGTAGCCATCAAAGGCACTGCACAGCTGATGGGTTATTCAAAGATGCAGAAATAAATGCAATACTGTGTTTTACTCCTCCTTTGAGGTGAAACACACTTTAGCCCAGATTCATGCTCTGGAAAGAACCCTTATGTCTCTTCCCTACTTCAGAAAAAAACGACAGATCTGGTGGACCTTAAGACTTCTTAAAATCCATTATGTCCGGGTTTTCCCAAACAAACAAAAAGTATTTTTTTTGGCCATAGATGTAATGATCACGTTCTCTAGGATAGTTTCTCAAACTTTTTACCTGACTTTTCCTCCTTTTCATGAGCAAATGGACTCTCTGGAAGTCAGCACTGGGAATTGACTTTGGGTCTAAACTGGGCTGGGAATTGACTTTGTCTATTTAGAGCAACTTTCCAGATTTGATTTTTCTGCCACGGAACTGCAACGCTGACACAAAGTGTAGTCCTGATGAGGGAATAACCTTTGTCCCGACCTTGACTAACAGAACTGGGATTTAGAACATGACCCTCTGTGGTGGCGCTTTGCTGTGAGATTTATAACTGTTCTCCCAGGCTGTGCATCGAAATTGAAAACACTTTTAAACTAGAAATGTTGCTTAACTTCTGCCTACGTGAATCTGATTCTGTTTCTTTTGATTAAGAGTTACTGACATTCTGCTATGGGCTTGAAATTGAGTTGAAGGCTTTCTGCTTTCCTTGTCACTGGTCTCTCCTTAAGCTGTTTCATTCTGTCATAACGGTTTTAGTTTCCCCTTGTGTTTCATCTGAAGAAGGTCTATCTTAATACTCCCCGTGCTGTGTTATTTGATATTAGTAAAGGAAACAACACATCTGAAAAGATTAAGCTCGGTGTTAGCCTTGCAGTTAGTTAATATACGTGAAGATTTGCAACACTCCATGCTCAGGGTGCAGGTACCTTGAGCGGTGGTGAGTCTCTCTCCTGCTGGTGGAGGGGTTTAGGGAGGAGAGGAGGGGAGAGGGAAGCAGCAGAGGCGGGTGGTGTAGGAGCAGAGTGAGAAGCCGGTGCCGCCGCAGAGGGAAATGGAAAATTAGGAGAAAGGTGGGAAAGAGGATCAGAGCCTCCTGATGTTCCCTCAGAAAGTAGAGCCGGCTTAAATGTATAAGAAAAATGAGAATTGCGTTATAAAACCAGCTGTGAAGGATGTAAAATGCTCAGTAAGGAGTCACGTAACTAACCTGAAGAGTTACAAATGCAATGCTAATTTTATTATTAGTCAGTCTACTTTTCTGGAAGAAAATTCTTCCCTCAGAAATCAAAACCAGTTGCCATTTAGGGCCGTGGATTTAATTTCTATTCATACTACTTTTTCCTGTGTTTTTAAAGTTAAGTAATGGTAGAGGCAGCCTGCAAAATCTTTCTAATTAACAAGTTTTACATTTGGCCTAAAACATATTGTCCTGAGTGTCTGATTTACGTGTTGGCATGTGCCAGCCAAAGCGACTGCCTCAACAGTCTGTCAGAATAAGTCCTGGACAGACAAAATCTGTTCAAAAACTGTTCTGAGAAACCACACAAACGTGTAGCGAGACTGCGGTGCTTAATGGAAAGCGGACATTCGGGATAGGCCAGCATTCTTCTGTCCCGAAGAGGAACTGGGGAGGGCTTTAGGGGGAAGCACTTGTTTAACTGCCAAACATAATCTGATCTGTTATTATTAGCCACATTCTCGTTAACAGGGTCTACTATAAATACACCAGGCAGGGAAGTGGCACATGTGAAGCACAACTGCTGAGTCCCTGCGGGAGGGATGTCCCTCCCTCCGAGGCTCCTTGGGGCCTCTAGCTCTAAAATATAATGGGCCAGTGAGGAAAATGGTTCACTAGCCTTTTGCATCAGAAGCAGCTAGCAAGGACAGAAGGGAAAGGACCAGCAGAGCGGATCCACCACAGAATTTACAGTGGTGTCCATGGCTGCTGCTGAGAAGGGACTATCCCCTGACACTGGCAGTTTTTATCCAATGCAATAGTATAAAACTCTGCCTGTGCTCAACACAAACATGTAAATACAAGAAAAGGTGGAGAATTATCTGGAGTAAGCTATCTGAACACAGAAGCCAGTTTTTTTCAGAAATTAAAATACCTTATCAATATTCGGTGAAGTGTATCCTTCAAAACATACCATGGAGTCTCCTCCACTCGCTACTGGGAATCCTAAATTGTCATATTCCACATCCTCCTCTATATAGAGTCTTGGCAGTTCTTCTGTTGTGTCTTCTGCTCCTCTGCAGAAATCTGATTCTTGAGGCTTTGACTGATCCCCTGTATTAACTGACAGGTCTGCAGGACAGATTTCCTCATCATTTGCAGCAGTTGCGGCTACCACTCCGGAGATGGGGCCACCTTCATGTGGCAAAGGGATGTTACTGATAAGGCCAACCTGTTCACCTTCTCCTGTAGCATCGGACACGTCTTGAGGTACTTCAATAACCAAAGAGTCAAGTATAGCTCTCAAGTCTTTATCTGTTCCTGGTTTGGTATTGTTATTGGTGTGCTCATATACCGTGTCATGAGATGAGCTGGGTGAAGGTGAGACAGAGGTAGGTACAAGAAAGGACAGAGGAGGAGCTGTAGGAGAGCTGAGAGAGACCTCTGTATTTGGAATGAAGTGATCACCCTTAACTCGTTGAGCGTTATTACCTGGGGAGATCGCTACAGATGGGGATGTTGTTAATGCCAAAGAATTGAGTTCCTCTAAGTCACAAAGGAAACTGTCTGGAAATGGTGGAGGAGGTAAGATGCACGCGCTTGAAGGTGAAAAGCCAACAGTCCTTGAAAAGCCATCACTAGTGGCAGCCCGGAGAAGCTTTTGATCAATGTGAGACCAAGAGGAGGAAAGGTGTCTGGGAAGCGGGGACAGTGCTTGGGAAGGTAACTTCAAAAATAAGAAGAACATGGGAATTTAAATAAATAAATAAATAATCATGACAGAGAACTAGGATATGAGTAGACTGGAAAACGCCTGTGCCATCATCTGGCTCACAGGGTGTCATTTCAGTGAGCAGGGGTGTCTGAAATCATTACTACATGAATCAGAATGGCAGGAAAGACATTTGGAAAATGAAACCGCATCAGGTGCTGGCTCCCGGCTTAAATGTCAAACACTAAGACAGATCTGAATCATCGCGTCCATGAAGGCGACCTGCACTTGATCTCCTAAAGTTATGTTACTTATGGCGCTCTGTCAGTGAGCCTGTCACAGGTTATTAAATCATACAATTAATATTAATGTAATCTTCCCCGAACCCTTACTGTTATTTTGAGAACAGCATTTTCAGAAGTACACTTGAGGTGTCATTACGTATTTCTTTTAAACTATAACAACTCTATCCTAACGTTAATGCTTCTACTTTTTCTCAGTACTTCTGTTTCAGAAACATCTTTAATACATTGCATACTTTTATTAAGGCGTGAGCAGCTACAGAATGCATTTTTCTTCAAAAGTAACCCTATTAGTTCAAACCGACAGCGACATTTGCGAAAGGTCGGCAGTCAACAACGCTTTTTAAAACACTGACAGCACAGCACACAGCGGTATATTTTGAGTACCGTTACACAATATTGATTGAAGTATCCTTCTGGTAAAAGAAACGTCCTTTTGTAAGAATGAGGGACTGGGGAGTCATACGTACACAGCATCAGTAGATATCCATTGCTTCAGTAAATACTGAAAATGCATTTTTGTTACTATGAATCCTTAAAATTAAAACGGAATGAAAAATATTTTGATCTCATTGCTAGAATTATCCAGAATAATTAGATGTACATCTCTTTAAATTATCTAGACAACTTTAGACTTTTAAGTATTGCTCTGGAACAGGAAAATAATTTCAAAAGGCTAAATTAATGTCGTGGAATAGGAAGCTTCATCTACTTACCTGCTGTTTGAATTCTCTTGAGGCAAATATCTGGATGTTAGAGTTAGACAAACCTTTGCTACAGAGTCTTCTGTACCAAGGAAAGAGTACAGACTGATACAATGAAGTCTGACAGAACAGAGCCAGGCTGTTATAGGCAACACTCAAACAATCTCTTTCCCTCCTCTTTCTGCTTGAACCAGGGCCTACAACCTGTGGCTTTAAGGTTAATAATACTGCTGAGGAGATACTGCCGTTTCTGGTGGCTACAGGGTGCACTAGAGCTGAAGATATAGATGGTGTAGGCCAAGTTAAGGAGAGTAAATCTTGCTCCTGACTTGTATTCCTTATTTAGTTCTATTGCCAGCAGGCCAGAGACATTTAGTGCAATTGCTCTAGCAACAGGGAGCGATCCGTGCCAAAAAACTCCAAAGGAAGAGGAAAAGCAGTTTCAGTAATTGTGGTAAACTCTGGAACAGCTTCAGGACTGCTGAAGTCGTTCTAGGTAGTCAGGAACAAGACGTCTTTTTACCTGGTGCTGCCATCTCTGAGTGCAGTTTAATTCCAAACCAAGATGTCTGTTTAAGTGTGTCAGTATAGACTTGCCTTTTTTTTTTTTTTAAACTTAGTAATAGTGGCAGGACAGTTTTGTAATCTGCATGTAGATGCTCTGAAGCATCCCCTGTGCTCAACAAGGGGCTATAGAGGTTACAAAACCACCAGCTTTAGCTGCAGGATGCCTTAGAGACCAGCCTGCCCCATAGAAAATGGGGAGAGGCATCTCCAAAAACAGAGACAGCTCTGTCACATGGAACACAAAAGTTGCCTCGTACTCTTTATTTGCCTTCAGGAACCTCTGCATTCCTGTAATAATAAGGGGTCCTCTCTATGAACACCTCAGTCTGCAGCAACAGATTTGATGCTACTTCAATCAACAGTTTATAGTTGGAACAGAAGAGAGAGGAGACAGTTCTCTCTTGTGACACCTTCTGGAAAACCAGACAAGACCTGTTCTAGCAGCTCTCCAAAACCAGATAATACTCTTTAGTCATAAGGAATATTTTCTGAGGCTACTGTTGTCTATAACTGACATCTTTTGGTAGCTGTCCCCAAAACCTGCCAATAAATGTGGAAACTATCTCAAACCTGAAGCATCTAAATGAGCACGAGTCTGTAAGTATATGAAAGCAGAAAAGGGGGCAAAAACCATGTGGAACAAATAGAGATCAATAGGGGGATAAGAAGTTTATAACTACACACCAAACCTGCTGCCCACGCCAAAGAGAGAAACAAGGAAGGTGAAGAGGAAGATTTAGAAGTTGCCAACTTGAGCGTTCAAAACCATCAATAATTCATTAATGCTAATCACAGTCTGCACACAGAAACTTTATTAGATTCTGTCGCTACCAAAGGGGTTACTTTTCCCGCACAGGTGACAGGGGAATCTCAGGAGTGAATGATAAATTGGAACACAGGACTCTTTTTGCAGCATCACGTAGTATGATTTGAGGTGGTTATATAGACTAGGAAGGGAAAGACTTCAGATCCTACAACGGACAACTGGTGTGAAAAATTCCAACTATAAAGGTCTGGATCCAAGCTCCGCACCACAACGTGGTGGCGTTTCCCTCACTACTAAATTCAACAAGAATGTCACTCTGATCATACCCTTCCAAAGAACCTCGGTTGTACCAACAGCCTCCTTCCAGCGTGTGAATGGCAAAAGGAAGAAGGTTATAGCACAGAATTGTTAGCTGTTATCCTTAAATTTGAGAGGCACAGAACTGATCTTGGTGAGCTGTGTCCCCACGCAAACTGCCCTCTCTTGCCCTCTGGGTGCTTGTGGGACCGCAAGCTTTTGGGACAGCTGTGGTATGGGAATGTCTTCACACTGCAATATGAAAAGTCTGCAAGACATACCCTTCATGCTCAAATTCCAAGATTCTCAAATTAATTTTGTTCTGTCAGCTTGATTTCTCTGCCCAAATTTTGCCTGGCCCTACCCTCACTAACGTAATAGCTCATGAAGAATAGAGCACAAATGTAAGACATGCACTCGGCTATTAAAATACTTTAAAAACAAGTTAGCAACACAATTCTACCCAGGAAAGAAAATGTAGTGCACCTAAGGCATAAATTATGTATTATCTTACATTAACCAAAAAATTACAAGTCCTTCTAAACCCATTGTAGGGGTAACAGCGAAGAAGAAAAATTCCTTACCTTAGTTGAACTTAACTGGTGTATTCTGTCACTAGAATAGCTTTGGGGTATGGGAGGATCGGGGTAGTCATCAACACTTTTTGATGCATTCTTTTTGATGACTTCTACATAGGAAACAGGGAAGATGCCTTGTCTGTTGGTTCCTGGTATTTTACCTTCATACCAGTTTTGATCAACTCGCTTCAGAAGGATTACTCTGTCTCCCTGAAATGCATCATGAAAAGGAGTTATCAGCAGATACACTGCAAGTGCATTTTCTGAATAGCAGAAATTATTTTAACACAGTATTATTTTCCCTGTAGTGGTGTTTCCCATTAATCCTGAGAATCTTCTCAATTTTCACATTTCTCTTCCCATTTTAAAAAGAAATAAAACATCAAACTACCCCCTGCCCCTAGTTCTATAAGTTCCTATTCCTGATTTCTTTTTAGACCTCTTTGATGTTTACCAATCTCAGGTAAGTGGAAAACCACCCATTATCTTCAGTGATGCTGGATTAGGCTCTAGGTCAGAATCAAAAAAATATCCTTACTCTTACTTCAAAAGAAAAACAAACCACTGAATAACTTCTGTGAACTCTAATTCTTAAAAAAAAAAATATGTAAGAGGCAGAACTTTCCAGGGGATAAAAAGTATATACTAATAACTAACTATATAACTCCTCCAATAATAATATTCCTCTACAGCAGTAATATTCCAGTGTCTCACAAACCTCAGAAATTAAAGATTTATTTTGCTTATGGGCAATGAAGCATAATCACCAGGATGTGCATAGAAAAAAATAAGAGAATATTATAAATATATGTTCACAATATATATTATATATTCACAAAAATCTCTCTGAGCTTTTTTTCTCCATATTTTCTATATTCTTCTATTTCTTTTATATTAACACCCTTACCATGATAATTGTGACATCAAGGAATAATTGTTTAAAAAAGGAAAGTTGAAGTGAAAAACTAGAAATTCAGACGGGCAGTTAGCCATTTGCATATGCTAATCTGCCACAATCCAGTTTGCATGTACTCTGTATTTAAACTCCTTGCAGGCAGCTGTGAAAGACTGGAAGCCAATAAGTGATTATCTGAGTAGTTCCCTACCATTACACTGCTTTGTGCGTAGTAAATATTGACTGCAGAGTGCCCCAAAGCACAGTATTTACCTATATATTAATTCCGTGCGGCAGTGGACGCTATAATGGTATTTTGATAAAGACAGACTGTACCTTTCTCAGCGACAACTCCACGTTTGTGTCTGCGCTGAAATTATATTTGGCAACGGCTTCTCCAATCTCTCCGATCTGTGCGGGGGGAGGTGGCCTGGCAGGCTGTGCTTTTTCTGGGGGAGAAAGTTTCTAAGGAAAAGGGAAAAAAAAAACCAAATCCTTAGATAGTCATCATTCCTGTGCATTTGTGGACCTATTACCCAAACTAATTCAAGAAATTAAACAGAGAACAAACCTCAACATAAGAAATGGGGAATATTCCAACTCTTCCGTGGTGCTCACCCTCATACCAGTTTTGATCGATTTTCCTGAGGATATAGACAGTATCTCCTTTCTTAAAGGACAGCTCTCTGTAACAAATTCAGTTAGATCAGATGTTTACAGCTTTACATTGAGCTCTTCTAATGGCACAGTTTCTGAGATCTCTACAGTTCGGAACTGAAACAAAATGTAGCAACCACAGATTTGAAGGAAAAGTGTCACAGCTGTGACACATTTACGAGTTGATTATACCATAAAAAATGAAATTATTCACATTTATAAATCCCAAATACTACCTGTAAATTAAATAGGCCTATTTTACACTACGATTGCAAGGAAGTATTGCTAGATATTACCAGAGCACTTGGTACAGAGTATGTAGACAAGTATGATGTCTGTTGGATCACCTGTTTAGATGATGCTTTTAGGACAGGCCTCTGAGGGGTATTTGGTGTTCTTTATGAAATCAGTAGGGAAAACTATAGAATATACCCCACTCCCACGTCTAGGACCTATTGCTACCTTTTTGCAGCAGCACAGCTTGGTGTGTTTCTTCTCTATGCAATTTTTTTTCAAGACATCTGTTCAGAAGCATAAAGAACACAGGATTATATTCTCACCATTTCTGATAGTCAGGGCCTGTGATATGCTCAATGTTGAATACCAAAAAAGGGATTTATCCAAATCACAGAATCATAGGATAGTTTGGGTTGGAAGGGACCTTTAAAGACCATCTAGTCCAACCCCCTGCCATGAGCAGGAACATCTTCAACTAGATCAGGTTGCTCAGAGCCCCGTGCAACCTGACCTTGAGTGTTTCCAGGGATGGGGCATCCACCACCTCTCTGGGCAACCTGGGCCTGGGTTTCACCACCCTCAGCATAAAAAAAAATAATAAATCTTTCTTATAGCTAGTCTAAATCTTCATTCTTTCTGTTTAAAGCCATCACCCCTTGTCCTATTGCAACAGGCCCTGCTAAAAAGTTTGTCCCCATCTTTCCTGTAGGCCCCCTTTAAGTACTGAAGGCCGCAATAAGGTCTCCCTGGAGCCTTCTGTTCTCCAGGCTGAGAAAAGAATAACCCCAAGTCTCTCAGCCTGTCCTCATAGGAGAGGTTGAACCTCATGAGGTTCACACAGGCCTGCTTCTTGAGCCTTTCTAGGTCCCTCTGGATGGCATCCCATCCCTGAGGCATGCCAAATCATTAAGAACATTTTCAGATCCTAGCCTGGGAGCATCCATACATTTGGTTATTCAAGAGTTAATCTGCTGTTCTGATACATCAAGTTGTGAGTTGTCTACCAGATACAGCTAATGTAATTCCAGTGTCAATGTTTGGCCACATCTAAAGATGGTTTAAATGAAATACAGGTACTCTATTTTGAATCTCTCATGTCCTAAACCGGTGCTTCCTGATTTTGTTTTTTTTTTTTTATAGTCCACTGTGGTTTGTGTTGGTATGGGACATGTCACATCCTGCAGAGAGCCTGTGTATGTTAAGATGGACAGGAAGATACGGAAGCGTTATACAGAAGTTTGATAAGCTTACAATAAGCACCCAACCTTGTCTAACCTAAATACACAACAAGCAAAGAGCATTCTGTGGGTGACCCCCAGGACCTGTGCTCTAGAAGGCTGAAGATGCACAGCCATTCATGTGTTCACCCAAATGCAATGAAGAATATAATAAATTAAGACATTTTTATTACAAAATAACTTCCCACACAGTTTGCTAACACAGAGACTACTGTGACAGCAAGCAGGGTCCTCTGCTTCAGAAACTGGCTCGGAGAGCAGTTAGCTGCCACAAGTGCTAGAAGGAGCTTTCTTGAATTATGAATTCTCAAATGGACAGAAGTCTGGTACTTACTTAGCAGTCTGAGCTTTAAAGTCATATACAGCTCTAGCTGGCAGTTTCTGAAAAACAGGCAAAGTGATTAATGCATTCAGGTAGTATTACTACACCGTAAACGTGTTTCAGCTTTTAAAAAGGTGAGCAGGAGCCAAAAAAGAAAAGGACCTGTGCCTTACAGTTGTTCTTGCAGCAATAGGCAATTAAATACACAGCTTCCTTTTTTAAGGCAATGAGATGTTTGGGAGTGTTTAAAAAATAGAAGTAGCAGCTAAATTTTAATACAGACCAGATTGCACTTGTGTGTTTAAGAGAACTACAAAAGTAAAAAAAAGAAAAAGTTAACTAAATTCCAATTTGACTTGCAGGCAACTAGATCTCTAGGTACAATGGAAATTCACGTGCTTAATATTCTCTAATACTTTAGATGCTTTTCTTAAACTTGTTATCTTTAGGCTAATTTCATCTGCAAATACTGCATCACATTTTATATATGCATAAATAAACAAAAAATTACTCTGAGAGCTGGAAAAGGTTGGGAGTATTTTAAATACCTGTAATCACATCCATAGTTTTAAGAAAGTCTGAGCAACACGGGACTGGAAGTGATCTCCTGAGTCATCTGTGCAGCTCTCTTGCTATCACAGGCAATCACATCATTCCTTTCATGTATTTATCAAGTTCTATCACTGAGCTCAGGATCTATCTGTAAGCTCAGGATTGTTTCAAAAATAGAACTGTAGATCATCCCTACCTCTCCTCACCTGTGCGGTGGACACCTATACCTTCACTGTTTGCAAAGCTGTGCTGAAAACACGAACCGTGATCTGACCCACGAGCCTCACTCATTTAATGTCTCTCTCGGACGGATAACCAGGGGTAAACGCTTTGGAGGAAGGTGCAAGAAGTGATTAGCAGTATGGTGTGAGGAGATCTGGTAAAGCCATTTAGTCTTTCTCTGCAAGTTCTTGTGCAGATGAGATTGATGCATCTTTAAAAATCTCTCTCTAGGATGTACTGGTGATGAGAATGAGCCAATTAGGCTATTTCTGAGAGATGCTGTTTGTGATGAGGGCAGGGTGCACATCTTTGTATTAGAGGGATAAGAAGGGACACTTACAATTTCTGCATTTTAGTTTTCTTCCAGGCCAGATGTTCTCGACTGGGTTCTCTCCCTTCCTGTCACCGAAAGGCTAGCAAATTTAGCTTATCTAGAACACTGTCTTTGCTATAATAAAGTCTCCAAAGTCATTACAAGGATTCTGTCAACTTGCACTTTGCAATACTAATACAATTTTCCATTACAGGTCTTGAAATACCATGGCCTAAATAAAAAAGCATTTTTGTGTCCTCTGCTGCTGTTAAAAATAGTGTTTTAGACAGGAGGGGATATTCATATTATCGGCTGCAGCTATGCCCTTTTCACTCTTTCCTGACTTTGGTACAGCTGGTGCTGTAACTACTAAAGCAAACAATGGAAGAAGGGGGATAATATTAAAAAAGAACAGTGGAGCTCATTAAAAACAAAATACTTTGAAACGTACAAACATTCTGGAACCGGAGAGAAATCATCTCTTTAAATTACAGCAATCTTAAGACTGGCTTGCAGTGTTAAGAATTTTATGTATTTTCAGACTGAACGATGACTTTCAATGTCACAGCATCCTTTAAAAGGAGCACACAATATGGCTCCTGGAAGTTTTTTTAACCTTTATTCTGCAATCAGAGTCTTCATCGAATCACAGCAATATAACCACACCAGTGGGGTGTGAGGGGATCTGAATTCAGATCTGTAACCAGTTCTAACCTCTACCACCATTTCACAAGGTAGATGGCCCGAAAACTTAACTATTAGCAATTAAAATAGGGTACTCTCTTATGCTGCCATTATTTAGTGCAATATTTTAATAAAAATCAACGGAAAATGTTAACAATCTATGGTCTGTAGTTGTTGGTTAATATAAATGTACTTACTTCATGATTGAAGAGATTCCCTGAAGCCTGTTTGGAGAGTATTTATAGTTCTAGATCTAGAAATATTCTTAGGATACTGAACAATATAATCAGGGGTTTTTTGTATACTCTTTTTAGTGGTACTTTGTGTCACTTTAAAGGTTGTGTGGCTGCTTCCATTTCCTCTCCCAAAGCAGGAATACAGGCAAACAGCATATACTTACAGTCACCAACTGTTACAGAAATTAGAGATCAGCGTTAGGATAAGTGGTGTAACACAAAACCAGCAGCGTTTTTGCTTTTTCTAAACAAAAATAGTAGTGAAATACAGATCTTCTTTTTATCAGTTTTGAAACGACCGAGGCAGTTTCTTTGTGTAATGCTCGGGTTCTCAGAAGAACCTTTCCCTGGTCACATCTTCTCTGTCCCAAACACCCGCTCTGGTCAACTTTGACAGACCCCATCAATGACCAGTAAGCTTATGTCCACATCTATTTAAACATAAATAGAAGATACAGCTTATCTTACAAAGCATGAAATTCTTTTAATTTCTTGTACCAATCTCCTTACTGAAAAAGAAGGATGCTGTCCCATCTGATGATATGATGATAAATAACCATTCCTTTGGTCTGTATCATTACAGTCTCTTAAAACTAATATAAAACTTGTCTCAGATTTGTTACCAATTTTCCACATGGATATTGCTGCATAGTATTGTTGTTTCACTACCTCTGTGTCTGTAGTTCCTCTTCTCTCCCTTGGAGTACATCGTCCCACATCAGTGAAAGCAGAAGAATAGCTTCCAGGAGACTCCTGGTCTACTGAAAACAGAAATTATGTGAAACTATGGCAAATTAAACAAACCCATTCAAATCTGTGATGCTGCTGTTTGGTTTCATTTAGGGGGATGAAGAGGTATTGAAATTTATAATTTTAATAGAAAGAAAAGCACATGATATGATGAGTGCAGCTTTAAAGAAGCACCTTTAAAGGAAAAGAAGATACTGACTCTCAAGCAAAGGCAAAGGCCGTCCTCTGATCCACAGCAGAAGAATAAATGATAAAGGATCGAGAGAGCAAATTGTGCCTCACTGAACGAAGGGGCGCAACCCTACTGGACCAAATGGAAGAGGCGACAGTGGTACCGGGACTTCTTCAGGTTGCAAGAAACTGTTTTGGGATGCCAACAATATAAGCACGTAATTACATGCACAAAACATGGCTGAAGCATGCTTCAATGAGAAAATAAGGAACAAAAATTGTTTCCTCCTAAATGATCTAAGATGCATTTCTACTTTACCACGGGCACTTGTTAGGCAGCACAAGGGAATTTAAAAGGATGTTATTTCATAAAAACAACTCTGTTTTAAGAGATGGAGCACAAATTGTTACTCACCAATCTATGTGGCAGATTTTCTCTAAAGCACGGTTTAGGAGTGTTTATAACAGGATGGTGTCTTACAGGCTGGTGGATACATCTTTTCATGTTTTAATAAAAACAAAATCCAAATGTTACACTCTCTATAGCTCTGCAAGTTGCCAATGGGAAATGAAAATATAATGGGATCATTTCAGAGCAGAGGATGATCTGAACTGCCTCTTGACTTCTGAGGATTTACTGTTTTAGTCTCCTACTGCCACAGTGATACCTGGGGACATATGGCTGATGCGTGTCTTCCTTTGACTTCCTTCACACAATCTGTTCTTACCAAGCCCAATTTCTAAAGAGATACAACCAGAAGAAAAGCTGTAAACAGTCCCCAGTGGGCTGTTGGCTAAACTTGAGGCTTGATAAATAAAGCGGATGCAAGAAACGATATAATTATATTATTTATGTCTTTGGTTGCAAACATGTCATCACCAGCAAGTGCATCCTAGTCCCAGTTCTGGACGGCTTTCTTGATAGGGCTTGTTTGTATGAACGAGGATCTATGCTCTCACTGCATAATATGCACTGAAGATATAATGTCTCCAAACACATCTATTTATTTTTTCTTTAAACTCCAGCAGAAAGAGAAAAACGGGAAGGAAGGAGTGAAAACTTTAGGAACTTTAGCTTTAGGAAGAACCACTTCCGTTATTTCTACGTAGCTCCTGATGCACTCAATGCTGGTAGTTCTCAGGGGCCTTAGCTATGAGCTTGGGGTCTGTGTGGCTATAAGAGAGACACCCAGAGCCAACAAAACATCAAACTTCATTAGAATCAGAGCTCAGCCATGACTGGTGCTGATGGAATGGAATATTCTGCTGTACTAATTGTCCACGCTACTTTAGGGATATTAACATTGACAGAGCGTACCACCTCCCTCACGCCAGGCTCCTTCGTAGCTGCAGAAGCGATTATGGACCCACGTTCACTCTGCACTGTGGATTTCCTTATTTTCAAGTACTGGAAAATTCTCAGTTAGTAACTGTGATATATGACCGGAGCTATTTCCAACAGCTTCAGCCTCATTGTGTAGAGCTGCCTGCCAGAATTAATCATGATTAGGCCTCAAGTATGACTAATTCAATTCTGAACTGCATTTAATAGCTGTTTTTTTTAATCAAATTCTCTGTTCTCAAAGCCTGTTTTAACTAGTTGAGATTGTAACAGCTTCAATTCTGATGTAGTGCCGAGGGACATGGTTTAGTGGTAACTTGGCAGTGTTAGGTTACCGGTTGGACTTGATAATCTTAAAGGTCTTTTCCAATCAAAATCTTGAAATACGTATTTACTGGTGTGGTACTTGCAAAAGTTACAGGAAAAAATGCGAGGTTAAAGAGAAGTAAGATGAGTCTGATCAAATATGGCATAATTGATATATTGCGGACACCTTTCTCTTATATCCCTTTGTGATTTCAATACCAGCCTTGCAATGTCATTCAATTCTCAAAGATGCTCTGTCAGAGGACCGAATGTCTAGAAGCAGAACTCTTTAACACAGAAGTGCTACCAGTTAAAAAGTGAAATAAATGACAGGCTTGCCAAAGACATTAATCTAAATCATCTGGGATGCACCTTTGTACACTCCTGCTATGAATCTAGTTTGTTTCTTCTAATATTGCAAGGTTAAACTTTAAAAATATTTTAAGCTCAAGTAACTCTTTTTGAGAAAAAGAGAAGCAGAGCAATGAACAACTCAAAGTAGTAACTTTAAAACCAGATCACTGTCAAGACAGACTTTTAAAAAAGTCATAGTCACCCCAACAGTATCATTCAAGTTTTGATTATTGAGAATTTTCCTTTTAAAAGGATAGGATATTTTGCAAGACTTCATATATATATTTT
>QJSC01018489.1:34052-119945 GCA_003697955.1 Calidris pygmaea | reverse complement strand
TATTAGTTGAAATACACCGTTGCTCCAGTTGTCCAGATTACTGTGTTTTGTGAATAGACAGCAAATTTCTCTATCCTCATCCCCTATGTAAAAATGACACCGTTCCTTAAGAATTTGGTGGGATGAAAGCTTCTCAGAGACGACACAAATAAACATGGAATGAGAAACGGGTGGGAAATACAGGGAGTAGAGGTTGGAGAAGTAAATCACAGGGACAGAGGAAGAAAGTTAATCCACCTTGGAAACACAGTGCACTAGCATTGTTGTTAGTTGCGTCCATGTCTGGGAAAGAGGCACTAAGAGGTAATCTTCCACAATCGTTCTGGTACGGTGGGCAATGGATAGCACCATCTGGAGGCAGTGGATGAAAAGGCTGGTGCATGGGACTCTTTTTCAGAGCTCTGAGAGATGAATTCCGTTCTGGAATGTCTGGAAGCAGCTCGGTAATAAGTCTGTGTAATATACTGTTGTCGGGCAAGCTTCCCCGCCTTTTTTCAGCTTTAATTTGGTCACAGATGTCTTTAAGTGCAGAATCTAGTGCTTCAAATACAGACGACTTGGATTTTTTCTTTTCAGTTTGTTTTTTAGGAGCTGCACTTTTTTTCCTCCGGAAAGGCACTGGGCTGACTAGGAATGCTATCTTAGAGAGGCCGGACTCCGCCTCATGTCTCCTCGGATCCTCAGTGGTTTCTTGTTTAGCCCTTTCGTGTTTGAGCATGGTGGTGAAGCGGGTGTAGGATGCCGGGCATCGCCCTTTGCAGGAGCTGATGAGATGCCGGTGGTGGTGGTGGTGGTGGTGATGGTGATGGCCCGATCCATAAAAGCTTTCAGATGACGTGAAGGAGAAGTGGTCAAAGTCACTTTCACTACAAAAGGATGAACCCTCTATCTGGATAAAGTCACTGAGGTCAGAAACCACTCCATCTTGATCGCTGTCTGAAAAATCGATATGCGATCGCTGTGGCTCATCACTGGTCACTTCAATATGAATTGGCACCAGGGTTTTAGACTTGTAGCTCCGTTGTACCTGAGAGGGATGTCTGCCTTGATTTTCTTCTTCCAGCAAGGATTCAATAGAAAATCGCCTCTTTGGACACAAGCCGTTTTTAGGAGGCTCTAGCGTAACGGTTGACAACATTTCATCGCCTAGGTTCGGCATTGATTTTGACTTCTGAATTAATTTTTCAAATTCAGATATTCTGGTTGGTACCATGTCTCTGGGCACCTCTTCAGTAGAAGACTCTCTCCAGCCTTGAAGGATACCTTTGTGCTGTTCTCTTTCATACTGCAGGATCCTGGACTTCACGGAACAAATCACCTCAGAACTCATCAAGTCCTTGCGGTTGATGCGGTGCATCTTTTTGTACATTTTCAGGAAACCTGGGGCATCATGTGCAGATCTGTGACGAACTCTTGACCTAGTGCTACCACGGCCCTCAGGAACATACGGGGAGGCCCAGTTCATGGAGCAAACCTCTTTGGCGTCCTCCTCGCATAACAGAGAGCCCATGCTTTCAGACTTGGCCTGCGCGTCAGGGAAGCCGTCGCGGTCGTCTGTTAACAGATCATCACAGCTACGAGATTTCCTCTTTGGAGAAGCATTTTCTTCTGTGCTGCTCCAGACTTCTGCATTTTGACGAGTCATTTGCCAGCCATTCTTGTAGTTGGTGGCCCTTCTGGAATCGTTTGGAACAGCTAAATGTTGTCTGTAAGTGCTACAGTAATCTAATTCATTTGAGGTGTTGTGGTTGTGCACTGAATAACTTAAAAGGGATGGATACACTTTGCTAATATCCCCACCTTTATAATCCATAGAGCAGCATGGTAAAAAAGAGACATTGCCAGAAATTAAAAGATACAGAAAGTTGGAATTAACATCAGTAGTAACAGAAAGATTAGAAAAGAGACAGCAATTAATGCATCTAGCAGCACAGGTCAGTGCATAGGTTGCTACAGCCTGGGGCAGCAGAGCTAATAATTAAGTTATTTTCCAGCTGTAAAAATGTACTCATGACAATTTGAACATCAAAAAGAATTCCTTATGAATTATGGAGACGTCACCCCCTCCGCAACCCACCCCGCCAAAGCAATGTAAGAAAACAAGTATTGATATTGATTTTGAAGCAGGTCAACAGACAATAAAAGCTGCAAAGGATTTAAAGATGAAGCCAAACGGCAAACCTAAACATCAGCCAAATATTGACTTTTCCACCTGTGCATTCTGAAAGAAACCGTTCCGAATTTTTGAGCTGAATGACGCTCAGAGAGTTCCCAGCAACTGCATATTCTAACATAATTAAAGACAAATCTTTATATAAGGTCGAATGGGAAATTTCTCCCAGTCGTTGACGTGGCAGAGGTATCTCACTCTTTCCCTGCGTGATAGCCCCGAAGGGAGTGGTGCTGTCTACGGCTTATGGAGGGCAGAACAAGGCGGCTGAGGAACTGCTACATGGGTTTAAAGGAAAACCTATCAGTTTACTCAGCCTAACCAGCACGTAGAAGAAACAAGCTGACATCCATAGCTTGAATTCCATAACAAAGCCTGAGATTTCAAGCAAGTTTTAAGACATACTTTTACGCGCGTGCCAGGTCTAGAAGTCACTATGAGACACATTTGGAACTTTGGTCTCTCATACTTGCACTGAACTTTCAAAAATGGTCTCAAGTGGCAACATTCAGTTCAGGACACACACTTCAAACAGCTCAATCTGCTTTCTAGAAAAACAACTTGATTCTGGATCAGAAACTGAAACACTTGAGTTCAAAATCCACGCTGAGCAAAGAGCTTATATTGTGCTGCTTCTTTAACAGAATGCTTAATTTCAATAAAAAGTAACTTGCTAGTAGGTTTCATAATGCTGGGAGAGAACAGAGTGACATAGCTGGGTCACCTTCCAAAAGTTAATTAGCCAATTAGTGGTAGATGTTCTTAAGGGAAGGACTGTCAAACACAGGGAGTGTTTAAGTCAGGGTAAGTGCTTGTTATCAGTGGGGTAATCAAAAGGAAATGCAGAAAAATGAATTTACCAACTTTTTTTTACCAACTTTTCAGTGCCTGGCCTGGCCTGAGTTTACCCACTTTTTAAATTACCCTGGTAACATTGGGTTTAAAATACATTTGCTTTTCCATCACTTCACTCTTCATATTCCTCACTGCTTTTCTTTGTATGACGTGTTCTGTTGCAGCCTGGATATTACATTCTTTTCAGTGGAAACTGACTTTCACAAAGGTTTATAGAGTCCCTAATAGAGCTATAGGCTCATTAGGAAGTATAGCTACAAAATACAGGATTAAATGAATAGAAATAACCTAAACAGAAGGAGATGTGCTGTAGACAATATTACTCTGTATACTAATTCCATCAGCTGTTTTACTGGAAACCTTTTGTCTTGCTAAAAAAACCTACTGAAAATCCTAAACCCCAACCAACAACTGATTCGGTTACCTCTTTTCTGGAGAGACATGGAGAACAGCAATGGAGTGGCAAGTGACTTGGAAAAAGCAGCTAATTAGATTGTATATGCGGTACTGAATTCTTCCATGGATTTACAAAATCAAAAATCAGACTACGGATGTTTGCTTGATTGAATTAGGTCCCGATAACCGACAGTGTCTAAGATACCAGCTGTAGATGTGAACGGTCTACTATTCTGGAAACTCATCTCTGATCTTAAATGCTCTTTCTCTTGATTTCCTTTCTATATATGTACTGTAAACAGTTTTGAAATCACAATAATCTAATAAGAGAGTAGTGGAGTTAAAACTTTATGGGTTTATATATTGTGGTACAAATCATATTCTTCATGTAGTCAATTTTCTGTTAGAATAAGCAGTTGAAACTGGAAAATCCTTGTTACAAATCCACCTTTTCAGCTTGAAATTACACGTGGAAGAATTAACACATTAAGAAGAAAGGAGTTAGTTGTTCAACAACAAGCTGTTGCTTCACAGAAGAAATCTCCCAGCGAAGTGCACTGAGAACCAGCAGTGAGGTGCGTTTGATGCCAAGGCGCTGTACAAAACACAACGGGCTTCTGCTAACAAATATGTTCTCCTCTTACCTTTTGCTCTCGACGGGGAAGAAGGAGAGGAGCTAGTTAAAGGCTTCCTAAGGGTGGAATATGGGCCTTGCGTGTCCGGACGGCCCAGGGTGGGTCTGTTGGCGTTCTGATCGCTGTGTGCCCGCTGATGACTTACGGCGGGTTCCGACTTCCTTCGTTTTCGGTAGTCGCTCGCCGTGCTCGCGGAACTACGGGAATGGGCACTATTAGCAGCACAGACCAGAATTCAGGAATTTAAAAAGCAAGCTCATAATTCTATTTGCAGTTTATAGATTAAGCGATGGCAGAACAAACACATCAAAACACGTTAAAGGGGAGAGGCACTGGTCTGAGACATCTTCCAGCATATTCCACAGAAAAAAGCTGAATTTCTTCTTCACCTGATTCTTTTAAAGTTCTATACAAAATTACTGTGCTATTTTCCCCACGCATTTTTTGAAATAAATGCATCAAATTTTTTTTTTAGACTAATTTTTGGTATCAGAAGTTGAGCACAAAGATAGGAAGAAGAGCGAGAGGATGGATGAGGCAGCGAGCTCAGGGGAACAGGACGGAGAGTGCAGCGAGGCTGAAGGACAGATCTCTGCCATTGAGGCAGCAGCTCAGGGATGCTAGTGGGAAGACTGGGAACACGGCAGGGCTTATTTTGAACGTAAACAGGCAGCCCTTGTCAAACAAAAGTAAGGTTTACACTTTGGTATCAAAATACGAACACCCTCTCTCCAGGCATCTCTCTGTTTTCTCAGCAGCTGACAAGGACCCTGTTAAAATGCGACTCTATGGCATCTGCTGGCTTTGGGTCACACAGAAAACCCCGAGGCTTTGAAATCCTGCTGAAACCAGATATTGCGTTTCTTACCTAGAGGGCCTGTCCAGGCCTCTGTCTGTCGAATAGTGATGATATAAGGAAGTCTGTGAAAACAAATACACAAATCTGTTACGTGTCTGTGTGTGAAAAAAGGGGTGACAATTCCTGCTTATCGGTTTGATTACGCTTTGTTACTCTGTGAGAAATCCTATGGAAACAGACTATGATTATTGAAGTCCTGGGCACTCCAGCACAATATTTCACGAGAATACTTAAGCAGTTTTTAGAAAGCATCTCATGGTTTTATTTCATAATCTACTTTAATAATGTTTTTTAACACTACTAATAAAGCGCTACTAAATAATGATCCAAAGTCATGCTTTGCTATCCCCTTTTCAAAAAGAGATACAAAACAGCTGAAATGAACTTTTACCACAAACCATAAAAATCTGAAAATAATTCTCTTCATGCGCAGGTGAGGTCTGCAGAGCTTCTCCTCCCTCCTAATTACTCACCAAAATCCCCCAAATCAGTTATAGCCAGAAACTTTTCTAAATCCCATAATGTTGGTGGCTGGTTGTTGACCACCTTCTATTCCTGGTACGAGCAGTTCTTATCACAGAACATTAGTTGTTGCTTATGGAGTTACAGAATTAACTATTTCACAAACCCTGGAAGATAGAATGGAGTACTGCTCCATAATTTTATTATTACTACGAAGTCAACCTTAAATGACTGCTAAATATAAATCAGTCATTTCATACATTTCAAGCCTGCAGTGAGAATGAGGTAATGCTACAATTCTGGTAAGTAGGTATGAATCTAGGACGAACTGCGTGGTCCCTGGGGTATTTCTTCACGGGTGCAAAGCAGCATGGTTCAAAGGTTAGACTTGTTCCATGTTCCTGGCACACCATTTCAGAGCTAACCCGATGAACTGGAAATAGAACTATCATACAGCTTCATAAGCTGGAGAACTACTTTTCTCTCTATAGAAGCCTTCGAGACTTTTCCTCTGTATCGTACCTTTATGTACCTTTTAAGACTTCTTGGCACAGAAGGACTGCAGACAACCCTGTTTGCCAACGTTACAACCCAATGTTGTTTTCAAAATTTGTTGCCTTCAAAATGTTTGTTGAAGTCAAGAGGAACATGAGCTGGGCACAAACACCCCTAATAGGATAGAGCTCCCATTCCTAACGCTCGGTCTAATAGACTCCGCCACGGTGTTCTACAAGTTAAGCCAATTACGATTTGAAAGAACCCAGTTCTGCCATTTCTAATGGTCAGGTTTATGTCACTGGGGTCTGCAGTGAGCACATTCTTTATAGATTCTTATCCCAGATTTGTAATCTCACTGGAGGAGGGATTCTCCCTCTTATTATTCTGATCCAAACGGGAGCTATGAAGTATTTAACAGTGATAACAGCAGTAGTAGTAAGTAGCAACACAGAATACCTGAAATTGCAGAGGACTTATTTTCTCTGGAAAGTAACTTTAAAGCCTTTGAATTATTAACGTCTTTTAACTGTTTACATCTCAGCTGCTCTTCTCACCAAAAGTCCAAAATTTTTCTTTACCTGATTTTTAATATGAGATATATTAAACTACAGTTACAAATTACGGAGAAAATGAGAATGATCTTTACTCAAGTTTTAAATAACATTTGATCCGTGTTCTGTCACGTTTGTGTGGTTCTCCTCGCCTCACAGTAGAATTAATTTCAGTATAATCCATAAATCAACACTTCAGTTAGTGTCTTGGTGGGGTCCCTTGCTACGTGATACAAATCTTAAATAACGAAGCCTGCTGACAAATGAGCTCTACCTACAAGGGCTGGGGTTTGCTGTCTCGGAAAACTGGCCCCAAATTTCACAATCCTGAGGCTTGTCCAGATTTATAGAGCTTAAAAACCAAACCAGAGTAACTTGCAAACAATTAACAATTTAAGGCCACGATTTGCGTTTAACTTTTGGAGAGACTACGGAAGATGAAAGCGAATCATGAAGATGAATGAGGTAAAGCCACCAGATGAGGTAAAGTTGTCATCACGGGATTCACTGACTTTTGCCCTAACGCTCTGAAAATGAGGAGGGAGGGGAGAAGGAATGAGAGGCTGAATCTCTCCCACTCAGAGCAGGGCAGTGACAACCCACTGCCTGAGCCTGGTGCTTTTTGTTTGGAGTAACGGCAGCGATCGTCAATCCTGCCGTTATAAACTTACAACAGGATTATTAATTGTTGTATTGCCTGATTAGTTATGGATACTTAATTGGAGAAAGGATAGCTTAGCCACAAAGGCTTTCACTTGACATATGCAACTTGCAGTCAGGTAATTTAATTAAACAAAAAATACTCCTGTGCTGACGTATTGATTGTGTCCGAAAGCAGTGCACTTGCCCAACTCTGAAAAAGTGGGAATTTGTCAAAGAGTTAGAGCCGGGATGGGCTGCTGGGTCATTCTGAGTGTTAATCTCTGAGACGTTCTGGGGATAAGGACTCACAGTTCCTAGGATAATAAGATCAACATCCAAATGCACTAGTGATCTGGAAAGATACGAAGACAAAGATACAATGATTATGAATTAGAAAGGCCTCACAGCTATCGGGAGGAAACCACTGAATTTTAACAAACGTCAGACTCAAACGGCGAGCGCTCCAACCCTTCTTCCCAAGAGAACCAAGCTGAAGAAGAAGCATTCATTTACCTCGTTGGAAACGCCAGAAGAACTGTCTCGAACATAGTCCAAAAGCTTTTTAGGTGGCTGCATCATAAAAGCAGAAGTGTAGAGATGGGATGGAGGAGAATCAGTGGCAGCAAGGAATGAAACATGTGGAGAAGGTGACACAGTTAGAAACTGAAGTGCTGACAACGTCAAATACAAAGAGTGACACGTATATGGGTAGAATGGAAGGAAGAATGTGTTACAGTATTTTTTTTTTTAAATTACAAGCATCTTAATAAAATATTAGTAAATTTAGGTGGTAAAATTTAAAACTGGAATGCTTGAATCAATACCAGCAGTTTTTAATACTGATGAGACAGAATAGCGTGAAGCAGGACAGTTATGTTCTGCCGGGGAAATCTCAATATACATTATCTTACATAATATACATTATTACCGGAGACTCTATTCTCCGGTTATCACTATCTGTTAAATATTGTTGACATCTAGTTCATCAGAAGAGTGTATCTGGACTGTTTCTGCCCACCTGGAGGGAGGAATGACAAAACAGCTAGATGAAAGGAGAGAAAAAGCAATCAGTGAAAATGGGATACATTATAGACGACTGAACAAGAAATTAAACCCAGATATATTGAACTTTAAAAAAAAATATTTATTTTCAGGTCATATTCAATGGGTACTTTTTTGAAATGTTACGATTAAAGGATTAAAGTTTTAAAAGGATTAATGTGGTTTGCTTTCTCTTCTGCTCTCGCTGCAGTAGCTGGGGGTTCTCATTTTGGTTTATGGCCAGCTACGAAAAGGGACTGAGGTACCTGGTTCCCCGAGTGCTTCAAATCCTGATACTCAAGCTCAAATGCCATGTCTAGTTGAGATTTCCCTCAAGCTGCCCAGGGTCCTGGAGAGCTAGGAGGACACTTAACCAGACTGAGGGAATGCTTGAATTATATATATAAATTATCTCTATCTATCTATCTATATACTATATATATTCTTTTTCTGACGGGGTTTGAGCTCACATCTTCCACCTGCCTGGAAAGTTATCCATTCTCCTGGGATGAAGACACTGATTATCCTTTTTCCTAAAGATGTTAGAGTGTGCAGGAAAGCATCTGAGCTCCCTGGAGCCAGATGCAAAAGCAAGAGCAGGTGTGTCTCCAACCTAGTGGTTAAGGCAGGGAAGTAGTGGACCTTAGTTCTCAGTCTTGCTTTGAGGACAACGATACTGCTTTATCCATTATAAAATATATAAACAGCCTTTGGTGCTTACATCCAGTACAGCCCCTGGGGTTTGCAGAAGAATCGCGAGTGCGCAGGCAACCAAAGGTGAAAAACCGAGCTATCACTGCCGATTAGGTGCTTCAACCAAATGGTGCTTTTCAGATTTATAATTTTAAACACAAATGCCTGCAGTAGGAGTTAAGGTAGCACCTGTTTGCTGAGTCCTTTTTGAAAATCGGAGCAGAACAGAGGTCTGTTTGCTCAAGCAGGTGTCCAGCTTGAAAACAGAGCAAACCTGTATCTCTTTGTTCAGGAGCAAAATACATATTCTGCACACATGCATGTAAGAGGGAAAAAAGGGAAAAAAAAATCTCAGTTGTTATTTTACCATAAGCAATTTGTATATGGCTGTGTGTATTTAAATTTAGACACACTCTTTCAAGTAAAATTCAGGATTCGTAACTTAGCGTCCCTAACGCAAACTGACATGTTTTCTGTTCTGAAAGATTGTTTGAAAACAATCCAGCCAAATGTGAAAGATTTAGGTAGGCTAGTAAACATCCCCATTTAATGTGCAATTTGTCTTGTTCTTAAATATTTACACACCACAATTTTTCTAATACATAGTTGGTATTAAAGCTACTGAAGCCACTACTCTGGCAAACTAAGGCTCCACTTGAAAAATAATAGTTACGTGCATGAGATGACTGCACTGGCCTTTCTCAAAAAAACCCCAAACATATTAACTTTACTGGCATATATTTGCTGAATTTGGTAATTTGTAAATTCCTCATGATAAAAATATTTTTCCTAATGGTTAAATATTAATATTCTGTCCTCACTTACCGGACATCCAAACTCCAGTTCTGAAAAGAATTTATACCAGGGTTCGTTTTCTAAATCTATGTCATCTGGGTTTATGCGATCAGTCTGGAGCAGTTGTGAAGGAAAAGGGAAGGAAAAGGCACACACTGAGCAAGGTGTCGCTTGTATCAACACACACACACAAACACAGAACAAATACGGGGAAAGGAATGGAATAAAATCAAAGAATGAAGACGGTATTTAAGATAGAGAATATTCTTGTTCAAGAGCTGCCATTGACTGGGAGCAGTAATACTGTTCTTTTTGTTGCTCTTCTTCCAATGACTGGAAGATGTTACACATTTTTAAATGACTCTTTTAAAGCTCAAAGGGCTCTTTGACCACTTCTGTAAACATCACTGCATTGCTTAAGTACATTTAATGCTATTAAAGATTCCTTGTTAAGAAGATGGTTTAAATGATTGCCATCTTCAGCACAGGCAAGAAATTGCCCATCTGATCAGCAATAAAGACATGATTTTTTTAGTATTGCTTTTGGTCATTCCTTGTCTTCTCACAAAGCATGTTAACTCTGGATCTGGCCGTCCTGAAGCAAGCGCTGAGCGGAGATAAGGAATATGCATCATGCAGGCACCACTGTATTAAAAAGCCACTTCACTATATGACATGAAACTGATATATTTTAAGTCCTATGGTCAAAAAATAGGAAACAAACAAAAAAATGCATTCCATAATATTTGTTTTAGCAGTATTTTGTAAAGCTTTATCTCCCACGGCCGTGTTGACGCAGTGAAGCAGTTTTTTTCACCGTGAAATAAATTGTTTGCTTCTGAAAATTCTCACAGCAAAGAGATAAAGTAGCAATTGAAGACAGCATTAAGGAAATTTTTCAATGAACAGAAGAATAATTGACAGGTTTATTCAAGTAGCATGAAAACATGACAGTGAAAAACAGTAGAGCTCCCAATGGGATATCTAATCAACTGGAAACTTGGCTGCATTAATTATTTTCTAAATGGCTCCAGTTCCTTTGTAGGATCTGATGTAAGCTGTCACGCAGCACAGAATTACAGTGAACTGTTGGCTTAAAGATCTCTGAAACAGAGAAAGCCTCTTGTTAGAGATATTTCTGAGTTTAAAATTTGGTCCTCTGCAACTGTAATTATCAGAACTTAGACACTAATTACGGTGTGACCTAGAAAGCAATCCTCAAGGAAGAAGACAGGGTCCTGCATAAAGGATGATACTGGTGATTAAGTATGTAATGCTTTTTCCTCCTGGGTCGAGCTGTCACCAATGCACGGGAGCAATCACATACAGCTATTTCTGCTTTCTGCAAGAGATAACACCCTACTCTTGACCATTTCAGGTAATTAAACCTCTTACAGCACTTTTCTTGCTGCCTTTGATGTTACTGGAACAAACTGCCAGCTTCGCTCCATTGAAAGGTCAACAACCCTTTTGAACTACCTTGGTCCTCACATATCTATGAGCTGTTCATGCAATATCTGGACACCAACTGTTGTTTTATGGATTTATCTCCAGAATGTCCCTTTCAAGTAAGGGAAGTATTATTCCCGTGAACAGAGTGGGAAGGGAACACCAGTGATGAACAACTTGCCGGTGCTCCATAGCAGGGTCAGGAGTGAGGCTGCTCTGGAGCTTTGCCCTTACGTTTCCACCATCCACAGACATAATTCAGCACCACTAATGACAACTGTTCCAACTCAACTGGACATACCCATGTCTTTAGTAGAAAACCACCACTGAGATGAGTTTCATGAGCTTACCAGTGAACCTTAATAGGAGCTCTAATTGTTTTAAGAAAAAACACACAATTCTCTTCTATAGAGAGATGAAGGCACGGGGGCAAAAGCTAACAGATTCATAATGCAGAGGATAACTTCACTATATATCAACTGGATTCCTGTTACAGAGAATGCTGGGTGTATTCAGAGGATTTTGCTTACCTTAAAACAAAATTTCCACAATTTAGATCTGGATAACCTGAGAAGACTGCACTAAACAATTGCTTTTTCATCACTTCTCCAAACAAAGTTACAGTATGTTGAAATATTTATAGCATGATTTCATCTGTATATTACACCAACGAATTAATTTTCACGGACGGAAATGTTAATATCAACAATTGGGTACATCTACATAAAATAAACAAATCAATCCCTTGAAATGCATATGGGGTGGGAATTGTGGAGCTCCAAAGCCATGCACGGACCGGTGTCCCTTCTTGAGCCAGAACACACCGTCAGACCAGCTGGGCTTCCACCCAGCTAGAAAAAGAGATCAAAATGAGAATGCAAGCTGGCTCCACTTTTCTCTTCAAATCCTCTTGCAATTAGCTGAAAGCTTAAAAAACCCTGCATTTCTGCTTGTAAAGAAAAAGCTAGAAATAGTATATTTTATCTGGTTTCTAAGTTTTTGAGTTCTCCTCGTGCAGTAGCGTGCAAACGAAACGAGAGCATAAGGAAGCATATTAAAGTCCCTGCACCCAAGCCCTGCCTTTATTTACAGCTTGAACCGCAGAGGGCAGCAAACAAAAAGAAACCGGGCACTAAAGTCTGCAAATTGGCTGCTGCCTGGCAGTTCCAGGGAGGACATTCCCTGGGCTCCCGAGATCAATACACAGCAATCGATTTTGCTTGGCTTTCAGATCCAATTTTGCTGATGGACCTTTTTCTATTCTCTCCCCTTCTAAGAGACTTCAAACGAACAAATCACTTTGGCTTAAAAAAAAACCCTGATTTTGGCTTGGTTTCACAAAGTAACAACTGCGTGAACAGAGGATAAAAGCAATAAGAAGGTAAATTCCCTTTTTATGACTTGTCAGTCGAAGCAAATCACGTTCTTATACTCGATCTAGTCATTCAGCAACATTTTTGTTATTTGTTGAAAATACCCTGCTGAAGAGCAGTGAGTGTCTTTACTCCTTTTGCCGTTTGCATCAGATGGTCACCACAGCGCTGATCGACGTGCTCAACTACAAAACAACTGATGCAGTCTTAAAAAAATACATCTGTAGTGTTGCACGCAGCTTTGCCTGTGCCTGGCGGGATGAAGGGAGACTCTTCTCTACAAAGGGAGACGTTCACAGCTAGTAATCAAAACTGTGCATTTATACCGCTGAGTAAAATGGTTTTTATATGATCTGCGTGGTTAAATATTGCAAATTTTGCATTTGCAAGTCCAGACACCATAGCGAAGCCTCTTTGGAACAATGGACTGAGATGTTTGTTCACTGTCTGGCTTTGGCATTTTATCAGCTCTAAAGAAGTTTGCTTTTTCTTTTCATTTTTAATTTTTCACTACATTTAAATAGCTGCTGTAGCTCCAATTTCACCACTAGTCTCTCCATATCTTTATGAGAAGACTTATTTTTTCATGTCATATCAAAACTTACCTATGTGCGGAATTCCTGATTTTATCTTAAAACACGCTAAGAATTTTTTTTTCTTTTAGTTGGCAAAGTGTTCCTCAAGTAACTCAACTAACACCCAGTAGAATATTCTGATAACCAGCCTGAGATGTCAAAGGTGATCAAACTTGCATATTCTAAAGAAAACTTCAAATTTTCCACTACAGTAAAAAAAACAAACCAAAATGCCAACAAACAACAGATGTACATGACGGTGCAAGTCCAGTCTACTTCTGCTATTTGACAGAACAGTAATGTTTTTTTAATTTATTCTGATCATGAAATCCTCCTGCATATAAAATCAGAAGAAAATTTGTATATGTTACAAAAAAAATAATAATCTAGAAGTAGAATTTAACTTGACAGTTTTATCTGACTAGTACATGTGTACCTTCATGCTTAGTCTAAACACATAATGAAAATAAAAGCGTCTACTACTTATCCCAGTTTTACAAAGTCTTTCTTTACAGTAAAACCAGGATTTTTCCTTACTTGCATTACTGCAGAAAAGAGAAATGCACATGTATGAAGGAAGTACTTCATGTATACAAGGTACAAGCTAGTAAAGAATAAAAATTTAACTTCATATCCATACGAGTAGGATTAAATTATTCCGCTGCAATTATTTACTGAAAGTACACACCCATTTTAGGAAACAAATCCATGGTTCAGATGACATTAGAGAAAAAGAAGAGGGTTTTATTGAATTGGAAGCACTGGAGATGGAAACATTCCTCAGAACAACTTATGTAGCACCTTAGATGGTGGTAATGGGCTTATCCAAATGGGAAAAGAGCAGCTGCCACATCACTGCTTGGGAGACCATTCGACAGCTTAATGTCACTCGTAATCTCAAAGCACCAACCCCAAGCCCCTCCTTTTTGTTGATGTTTTATACCCTTACAAGTTCAAATTACAGAAGAAAAGACATTAATTTCCTGTTTCATGACGAGGGCTGCTACATGATACTGCAGCTTGAAATTACACTTATCTTTTTATATCCCTCACAAAGATAATAATCTATCCCTAGCGAATCTATCCATGTAAAGTTTATTACTAGGTTATTTTTTCAAGGTTTATTATTTCTTACATCCTTTTGATCTACTGAATAAGGATCTGCTGAATAGTATTTCCCATTAAATGTTAGTTTTACGTTGAATCTCATTTTATTATATGCTTCCCATGTTTCTAATTTCCACATTAATGAGAACTGACTCCAATGTAGTATCTACGTCAATAATGGGAACTCTCTTTCAAACCTCATCTCTCCTGTTTATTATCATAAAAGGCAGTTGTAAATATTATTTTTCTTTTTTTCTTCAGATCATTTTGCCATCATCACTGCAATCCTGCAGTCATGAAAATGATTTCTTTCAGCAAAAACAATTTAAGATTTGGAGTGCTGGAAAAACTCCCTTTGACTTTTTTGGTTTTAGCAAAACTGAGAAAGTAAGAATTTCTAGTTCAGATGTTATAAATGCCCATCTTTTACAAAGTTAATAAACTATTTATTTTTAATTTCCATATTTTGATTAATATTTTCTTTTGGTATCATCAGAAGAATTTTTTAGGCATTAAAAATAAAATCTTTTGAGATTACCAAGATGAAAGACTTAACTCATGCAATACTGACACAAATGAGCATTTGGATTTTTCATCTGACTTTGCAACTAATATAATATTTTCAGACGTCAGTTTTTCCTGGACACACAGAAAAATCTATTAACCTACTCCACTGACCATCATTTAAGAAGTTGTGAGTTGTAATTCCCATATCCCGTCCAATGGACAGAAGGAGAGCAGATGCTTTAGTGAAACCAAGTCTTTTTCTTTTTGTAACATGGTCCAAATAAAGCTAACCACCATCTTTATCAACAGCAGAAATTCCACACGATAAATCTGGAGAGGTGGGCCCAGGTGAACCTCATGAGGTTCAACAAGAGCAAATGCAAGGTTCTGCACCTGGGCCNAACAATCCTCGCCACCAATACAAACTAGGGGGTGAGGTATTAGAAAGCAGCCCTGAGGAAAGGGACTTGGGGGTGCTGGTGGATGAGAAGCTGGACATGAGCAGGCAGTGTGCAGTTGCAGCCCAGAAGGCCAATCGCATCCTGGGCTGCATCAAAAGATGCGTTGCCAGCAGGTCCAGAGAGGTGATTCTGCCGCTTTCCTCTGCTCTGGTGAGACCTCACCTGCAGTATTGTGTGCAGGTCTGGAGCCCTCAATATAAGAAGGACATGGACCTGATGGAGAGGGTCCAGAGGAGGGCCACAAGGATGATCGGGGGATGGAGCACCTCTGCTACGAGGACAGGCTGAGGGAGCTGGGGTTGTTCAGCCTGAAGAAGAGGAGGCTCCGGGGAGACCTAATAGCAGCCTTCCAGTACCTGAAAGGAGCCTACAAGAAGGCTGGGGAGAGCCTGTTTAGAAAGGCCTGTAGTGACAGGACGAGGGGCAATGGCTTCAAGCTGGAGGGGAACAGATTTAGATTGGAGATTAGGAGAGGGTTCTTCACTGTGAGGGTGGTGGAGCACTGGAACAGGTTGCCCAGGGAGGTGGTTGAGGCCCCATCCCTGGAGGTATTCAAGGTGAGGCTCGACGAGGCCCTGGGCAACCTGGTCTAGTTGGGGGTGTCCCTGCTGACTGCGGGGAGGTCGGACTAGATGACCTTTGGAGGTCCCTTCCGGCCTGGGCAATTCTATGATTCTATGATTCTAGTTCAGTTACTGCTTGTTAGGAGGAGGCAAGTAACTCTTTAAGAATTAGACCATGCTTCTGTGATATTCTGGAGGCTTCTAGGTAAAACAAAACTATCCCACCATTTACAGCAATCCTGGGATTGGACTCCATCAGATTCCTTTTGCAGACTGCAGGCTTCAAAGATAATGATCTTCTTAGTGGCTCTGCAATTCTGTCTTGAATTTGGCCTTGAGGGACTCTTCCATTGATGACTTGGAGGAGAAGGGGAAGGAAAGTAATGTTAGATGAAATAGGGAACCATGGGTTCAGGTGTAGTACATCATGGTTTACGTCTGTCTTTCCTCCTTCTGTTTTCTATGCTATTTGAGCCGTTCGAGAAAGATGTAAAATTGGTTTGGGATTTTGTGAGTGTCATTTTTGGTTGTGGTTTGGTTTGTTGCGTGTTCTGGTTTTTTTTAAAGCTAATCCTTAGCAGCCTAACACAGTTGTTTGGTTTTTTTCTCTTCTAGATCTGTCGCCTCTGTTTTCAGCATAATACTCCACTGGATGCAATTGCTCAGTTCAGGAAACACATTGACTTGTGCAAGAAAAAAATAGGAAGCGCAGAACTGGCTTTTGAGCATGCTGCCTGGATGTCTAAACAGTAGGTTTTTGCTTAATAATGTTTCTGATTTAGTTCTTGTATAACCTTCTGAAGTTCACTGTTCTACTTGACTAGGCAAGATACAAATTCTGAGCTCTTTATCTAAGAAAGAGATACACTAGATTGTAAAAACGGTGTGCTATTATTCTATTTTGCATTGACTGGTTTGTGTAACCTTGGCTATGAATTTTTTGAATAGATTTCAAGCTTTTGGAGACTTGTTTGATGAGGCGATTAAGCTGGGATTGACAGCAATTCAAACGCAGAATCCAGGTTTCTATTACCAGCAGGCAGCCTACTATGCGCAGGAGCGGAAACAACTAGCAAGTATGCTTTGTAACCATGATGTAAGTTGGGAGGGGAGAAAAGGCTTTGCGAGTAACCAAATAGTCAATTAACTAGTGCTTTCGTCTCAAATGGTAGGGCAATAATCTGTAATATGTGTAAATGAAAACTAAGGAAAGGATTATGTGGTTTTTTTCTGATGCTTATTAACATTACAAGTATTTGTTACATATCAGAAAAGTTACTCCAGAACACAAGAACTAGTATTTATTTAATTACAAAAAATTATGACATGTTTTTAAAATACTTACTACAAAAATGGTATATTTTCTACATTTCTGGATACTTGAAAACTTACTGTTTTGTTTTGGGGGTATAGTTCTCTCTACATGCGCTGTATTTGGTGACCTACAGGCAGCAGAGAGACAAGAGCATTAGTATTAGTGTGTGTGTAGGGTGGTGGTGGTTGTTTTGGGGGTTTTTGGCTTTTCTTGAGATTTGCCTGGCAGAAAGCGTTGCATAGGAAATTGATCTCTGCAGTCAATTAACCATACATGCTAATTACTTGTAACTACTCTTCACCTGACATGTCCCAGGTATTTAAAAATGTCTTTGTTCCTATTGGTGCTATTTGTTATTTTTGGATTAACTTGTTAGAAACTAGTTTTAAAAAGGATTATCCAGTTGTTCTTTAACAGTATTTGAGACAAAAGAAGGTGAATGAAGTGGGATGTCAGATTGAATGAGCAATATTTAAATGTTTGGGTTTCCTAAAGTACTATTTTTATGCAGGTGGGTGGAAAGGTTTTATGATTTAAAGCAAATTTCTTCTTTTATGTGGATGTGTATTGGAGCATCAAATCAGTTTTAATGTTTTAAAATGAAACATGAACCCTTTTTTTTATGACTATATTTGCTGAATTTGCAGTCCTCTGTGGTATATCCCAATCCGGATCCCCTGGAGACGCAAACCGGAGTGCTTGACTTCTATGGGCAGCGACCATGGCGGCAGGGAATATTAAGTAAGTTTCTGTGTCTTGTATCTGTGGAATTCAGACAAAATTCTCTAGCTGCTGATCCTGACAGCTCAATTAATGGGAATCGGCATGTAATCCTCTTTTAAAGACTTTATTTCATTTACTGTAAATACAGTGCTGTCTAACCTCTCTTATCTTCAAGTCTTACTGTTTTAAAATTAGTTAGAATCTACCACCAGGCTTAAACAGTTCAAGATGAAAAGAAGCTTTACGTGTTATAATATATTCAGGTGGTTTTTGGTTCCAGCAAGAGTTCGTAGTCCTTTAAAGCCTTATTCAGCTCTTTGCATGTTGGTGTTCTTCATTGCTAGAGAAACATAAGCTTGAATCCTTACTTGAGATCAGATAGGAAAACAGCTACAAATTTGTCTTAACATATGCACTTTAAATGTTAATAGATGCAGTCTGAAGACTAGGTTGTCTTACTGTAGTTTGCTATTTTTGGGTAGCTTCCGATAACTTCTTTTTTTTTCAACAAAAGGCAAGATAATTTTTTTCTAGAATTTCCCTTCTAGAACATGAAGGATGGATGAGTTCTTAAAGCGCTAGGAAAAGCTGTTTCCTAGGTGAAAGAATGTTTAAGAGTTTGAGTGTGCTTGAGTTGGAGCTTGCATTGCATATAGCTCACCACATAAAGAGTTCCCTTTAGGTCTGGACAAAATACCAATTTCATGGATTTTTCATTGTCTTACGCAGGCTTTGATCTTTCTGATCCTGAAAAGGAGAAGTTGGGGATTTTAGCCCTACAGCTGAAGGAGAAAAATGTCCTTCACTCGGTAAGTTTTATTCTACAAAAAAAAAAATCTATTTTCTAACATTATCCTAATGTTTGCATATATAATGATATCAGTAATATTTTTTCTGTTAGGAGCTAATAATTGCTTTGTTGAGTAATGCTGTAGCGCAGTTCAAGAAATACAAATGTCCAAGAATGAAAAGTCATTTGAGTGAGTATAGATAATCAGATGCATATTTTTAAATTCATTTTGCAAAGATTTTCAGAATTGATCTGATACATTTTATTTTTTTTTTTCTATTAGTGGTTCAGATGGGAGAAGAATATTACTACGCTAAAGATTATACCAAAGCTTTGAAGTGAGTACCACCCATGATTGCTTCTTTCATGTGCTGCTGTTCTCACTAAAACCCCATGTCTTATTGCTATGGAATAATGCTGGAAGCTCATCTAAGATGCTCCTAGTACCTGGATTTGATTGAAGCACAAGCTTTGGAGTCTACGAACTCCACTTATATCAAAGAAAGCAAAAAAGATATGATGAGTCAGTTAGTAGAGTAGAAAGACTTCCTGCTGTAAGCTGTTGTGGCGATTTGACTTATTGGGCAAATATTATTTATTTCTAGCTCACTGATTGAGTTCTCTCTCTCTCTCAGAAGTGATTTATGAAACTTGCCTGCTACTGCAATGAGAGTATAGTTATATTTAATTACAGACTTTGTAGTTATAAAATTCAAGAAATATGAAAATGTAGCGGAATTTAATTTGTAAAATTTCATTTTTCAAATTCACTTTGCTGCTTCGCGACTAATATCAAAAACTGCTCAGTATTAAAACAATATTAAGGTGTGTAGTTTTGCCTGATAAAGATTGATGCATGTGTTGTTTGAAACCATGAGGTCTTTGAAGCACTTGAATGGAGCAGGGAAGTAGGAGGGAAAAGAAACAGCTTAAGGAACATTAAAATTCTTCAATTTGGAGGGGATTTTATTGTGGGGTTTCAGTTTGTGTTTCTTAAAATGTACCACCTACTCAATAGTAAAGTGTATATTTAATGCAATGCTGGACTAAGACTCTTCTGTCCAGCTGTTGTTTTGCTAGTTCTTTCTGTGAAGGCAGGTAACAGGAAAAAGGCTAAAAATTGTTCTAGCCTGAAATAGAAAATTAATGAAATGAATGTGTTTCTTTATAATAATTTCCTGCTGTTTTCAATAAATCATGGCCATATGTAAACAGTAGACTTGAATCTAGCATTTATATTATCAAAGATAAATTTTGTATTAATGATACCAAATAAATGTGAGCGTCTAAAAAATATCAGTATAACTTGTTTTTCCTCTCAATTTTACTGTGGTGCAGGCTCTTGGATTATGTTATGTGTGAATATCGCAGCGAAGGATGGTGGACTCTTCTGACTTCCATATTGACAACAGCTCTGAAATGTTCATATCTGATGGCCCAGCTGAAAGACTATATAACGTACTCTTTAGAGCTGCTGGGTAGAGGTATTCTTTTAAGAAATATACTCAGGCTATACAGAAAAATTATAGTGCATGTATTTGGATATCTGACAAACCCCTGTCAGACACAGAGCTTGCAGTACTTCAAATGATTTGCCTACAAAATCACTGTATACCTGTGCTGAATTTTTGCTACCTTCTCTCATATGCTGGAAGTAGAATTTTCTTGCTCTTCTATTATAAAATTCATTGTGTTCAAACAGATAGTATCAGGATATCAGATATCCAAGGCTTTGTTTGGCACTGTTCAAATAAAGTAGTGTGCATTTCCTGAGCTTTGGCATAGGGGAAGAACTGATACCACTATTGGAGTAGGTGTGAGTAAAAATGGGTTTGCAGCTTTTGTTAGTTGGCCAGGCTACTCTGTATTAAAGAATAGCCAATGAGACAAACCTACCTTGCCTTGTCTTCAAGAGAAGAATGCTTATTTTAATCAGTCCTTTTTTAATCCTGCCTCCATCTCTAGTTGTTGTTTCTAATATTATCCGAGCTGACCTCTTTGCATGTTCCAGGCTTTTCTACTGTTTCTTCCATTTTTAAACATAAATAACAAGAAGGGGTAGGCATTATTCTCTTGAGGTTTTCTTCCAATAAATTAAGAAATGCTTGTGTCAGCAAAAAATATTTTACTTGGCTCCAGTAGAATTAAGAGGAAACACTTAAAATGGGGGAAGTTCTGAAAACTGGATGAATCCTTTGTTACTGGTAGATGTGTGTTAGAATTCTCTTTCCCCCCATAATGTATTTTTTGAAATATGCACTCTAAAGGAAAGATTTACTTTTAAGTTCAAAACCAAAACGATCTTGCTTCTATCTTGTAATCCTTGTTTTTGTTCTGTTTGCCAGCATCTACTCTTAAAGAAGATCAGAAATCTCGAATAGAAAAAAATCTGATAAAAGTTCTAATGGTAAGTGGCAAAACTCCTATTATCCTTTCAAATAATCTTAAAGAGTGGTCAGTGTTTGGTAACCTTCCTTTATTGTTATTTGTAATCTTCCATCTGGATACAGAATGAAAGCCCTGATCCTGAACCTGATTGTGATGCTACTGCTGTGAAAGCATCACAAAAATTGTGGGCTGACCGTGTTTCCTTGGCAGGCAGCAATGTTTTTACAATAGAAGTCCAAGATTTTATACCATTTGGTAAGTAAGCAAGCAAACTTATACCAGACAATAAATTTCATTGTGGTTATATCTTGAAAATAACTAATTAGGAAAACACATGAAGTATGTATTAAAGCCAGCAGCATATACTTTCTTGTTTCAGCACTGCTCTGTTCTTTATCTAAATCAGTAAGATAAGACATCATGAGAGAAGTCAATGATCTCTTATCCCTGATGTGGATATGGAAAGAAGCCTCCCGTGATGCTTCTTGAAAAACTTGTGCTGCTCTGGTATGCTCAGAAGTAGGATTCTGAGAAAAAGAGGGCAGAATGTGTACAAAGTAGTATTCCCCATAGAAAGGGGGTGTGAGGGAGCATTCCTACAAAAGAATGTATCCAAGTGTACAGAATTTATTTCTTTTTCCTGCTTGATGTCTGCCTCTCCTCTTCAAAGGTTTAGGCCAAGTGCTGAAAAGTGGCTTTCTGTGGCACTACTAATAGCCAAAATTATCCCATTTACATACAAACCAAAATTTTAAGAGTATCCACAGAACAATCCTTACTACAACTGTTTCAGGAGTGTGCTTCTTGCATTTAATGTTGTAATTTGTGTTTAACACCTACTTCTTCTTGTTTCTTTTTTTTCCTGTTTTCCTTTTTTTTTTTTTAATTCCAGTGCAGTGCAAAGCAAAATTTCTTGCTCCTAGTTTTCACGTTGATGTTCCTGTGCAGTTTGATGTATACCTGAGAGCTGACTGTCCTCACCCTATCAGGTTTTCTAAGCTCTGCATCAGTTTCAATAATCAGGTAACGATCTTCTATCTAACTCTGACCTAGTGACAGAAGCCTGTTGTAAGAATAGAATAATATCTATTAGTGGGTTTAAACATTAAAAAACTCAAAAGTTCTTTTCCAAAAATTATGTCAATACTTAAGTTGGAAAGGTATTTTTTCTTTTTGCATTATTTATCACTTTTGACAACTATGTTGATACTGTGATAAAACTCCCAAGTGAGTTTGATTTGGGAGACAAACCTATCATATGTTTGTCTTTCCATGAAGCTCTCTAAAGTTTCAGGAGGATCTTTTTAATGTCTTATTTTTCTTTATGTCCTTACATGAAGTTACGTTATTGTAACAGATATCTTGTCTCAAAGAATTGCATTGTAATTACTTGTGAAATCTAACTTTAATAGTGTGAAAAGTAACAAGAACCCATATAGTTTGATCCAGTAACACAGAGCCTTAATACTTGCTATTCTACCGTTACTCTCTAAAGATGTTTAATCCTGGATTTATCACCTTTTTTCCCTACTCCTCCATTGCAGGATTACAACCAATACTGTGTGGTAGAAGAAGCCTATCAAAAAAGTGATATTCTAGAACAGTCATCGCAAGGAACCATGTGCTTAGTCCCTGGCAAAACCAGAAAGTTCACTTTCAAATTTGTGGCAAAAACTGAAGATGTAGGGAAGAAGATTGAGGTTTGTCAGTTTGTTTTACGCCTTTCCTACTGATTCTGACAAAGAACTCAAAATTACAAAGCTGCCTCTAAGCTGGCACTGGTTACTAGTGTCACTGCAGTTCCAAATGTCTGAATTCTTGAAACTAAGTACTGAAAATGAGAGTAAAATTTTTGCTGACAATGCCAAAGCAAAAAAATTAGCACAAAAACTTAAGTATTGCTTCAAGTTTGGTTTGTTTTTTAAAATACATGCAATGCATTAGAAAAAAACAAACAGACAGACATGGTATAGAACTATGGGAGGGCAGGAAACAACAAAATACTGCACTGCACACACATGAGCATGGATACTTTTCCCACCACTGTCTCATTTAATGAAATCCTGGAGCGTGAGGTGACCTCAGTCTGCAAACCTGCCAGAAGCTTTTTGGTGATACACATCTTTATTGAGCCTGTATATGTTGGAAAACTGTATTCTTACAGTAGGAAGACAAAGTTAACCATTTAAATTGGCGTCTATCAGATCACCTCTGTGGATTTGATCCTGGGGAGCGAATCTGGCCGATGTGTGATCCTGAACTGGCGTGGAGGAGGTGGAGATGCTGCTTCATCTCAAGAAGCGTTGCAGGCAGCGCGTTCCTTCAGGCGAAGACCTAAGCTGCCAGATAATGAAGTGCACTGGGACAGTTTGACTATTCAGGCAAGCACTATGTGAGTAAAAACTTCGAAAATATATATGGTGTATCATTATGAGTCTCTTGTGAAGTCTTGATCACTCTCCCTAAAAGAAGAAAAACTTGTTGGGACTTCTTTAATATGAGCTTCTTAATATGTCTTTGCTCAGCTGGGGATAAGATATGTACTATCTTAATTCTTTCGGATTTTTCAGGCTCTAGAAGCACAGCGAAAGCTTGACTTGATCTCTGAGCATACTTTATGAGTATGCTTTAGTTCTGCCCTTCACCTAACTTTGCTAGGCAGGCTTTTCCTAGGTTTTTGTGCAAACTGGGAGGTGTTCTTGTTCTCTTACAAAAGCTATCACACAAACAAAGAATCCCTAAGAAACTGTATTGGAAAGTAATTATTAATAAGCAGTCTAAGTCTAATTTAGATGTATTCAAAAGAATTAAATCTGATTGCTGTTGGGGGGTGTGTGCTTTTTTCTTCTTTCCTGGCAGAACATCTGAACCATTAATGCGTGTTCTAAACTTGTTCCCATCAAGCTGCTTTTCAGGAATCTTGCATCTCCTAGTTGAATAGGCCACTAATTGTCAGAACTTAAACCATACGTTCTTTTAATCTCCTTTAAACTAGCCTTAAAAACTTGTTATTTAAGAAACATACAATAACTGAGTCTTTTCTCTTATAGGATTATTTCTAGAGTGCCAAACATTTCTGTTCAGCTCCGTCATGAGCCTCCTGCCCTGACTAATGAAATGTATTGTTTGATTGTGACAGTCCAGTCACACGAGGAGACAGTGGCCAAAGATGTTAAACTCACAGCAGGTTTAAAGCCAGGTATTTGGGGTTATTTTCTTTTAATTCAGCAGTCTCTTAATTGACTCCTTGTTCATGACGCAATGCAGAGACGTGCAGTAAATGGCTCTCCTGCAGTAATTAAGAGCCAAACTAAAGTGAAGGTTGGGAATGATGAGATACTAGTGGTAAGGACAAGAGCCAACAGACTTACTGAGTTATGGTTGTCTTAACTGCTGCTTGTCAGTGGTGCTTACATGGGTATTTTCAAAAGATAAGCCTTCACAAGTTTGAAAGAGAACATGAAAACTTTTGTGTTCCTTCCTAACCTAAAGAGACAGATCTTTTTCTTGTTGAGATGAAAGCATTAGACACTGCTAGATAAATGTTTTCTAAGTATAGTCTTTGTGGGTTTTGTCCGACACCCAATCCTGCTTTCTTTTCCCTGCCCTGGACAATGTGGTTTGAAAACCACTTGAAATCTGGGAAGTGGTGGAGATCTGAGGCAGTATTCCTTCAAATTAAAAAGAAAAAGTGCAAATATTGTATGTCTAAGTCCTAGTTAGCTGTATGTAGTTATTGCTGATGGTTTTCAATGTGTGAAGTCCAAATGTTATACTTGCTACACCTATTTATAGCAATTATCCTAAAAGGGAAAAATATTTTTAAGCTGCTAGCATATAGAATGCAATATGTGCTGTGTACTCTAAACCAGAACCACATTCCCTATATGGTTTTACGGTTCACTGAAGTCAGTGGAGTGTTCTTTAAACTTACTTAATTGGATGTTTGGGCTTGGCTCCTAAAGCAGTGTTTAATAATCAGTCTTGATTTATTTATTTATTTTTGCCCCCCTTGATCTTGACTCTTAACACATGATGCACAAGGCCCATGTGGGCTTGCTGATTATTAAAAGAACAATTGAAATGTGACATTTCATTTATAGAGAAGGTGATGTATTTTCCACAGTTGCAACTCTTTGGCAAGACATGCCTTGTTTTGCTTTGAAAATTATCCCACATGATTGCAGTAACACCATTATTCTAGTCAACCTTTAGCTGAAGAGTGGTGTCATTTAGCATCTATACACTTGTTTTTACGAATTTTCAACGCAGATTTGGAAAGCCAGTTTTAAAAAGATGGAAAATCATTCAGCCATGCTTTTGAAAACAAAAGAATTACAGAACAGTGAAACTTCCTTTTTACTTCATACAGAGTACCAAGAAAAACTTGGATCACATAATCATGTTGTGGTTTGTATATGGTAGGGAACATCTAGATATGATTTCTGATTTTTGATATTTTTTTTTTTTTCTGGCCTAAACAGATAAAACAAAAACCTTGCGGGGCGTGATCCCTCCAAGTTAGAAAACTTAATGTTGTCAAATCTATCCTATGCTGGTACTTTTGAATGCTTCCCTCAACCAAATGAACAATGTTAATTCCTCATGTATTGCTTTTTGAGATGAATATCTTATTATTTTTAGTTATTGCTTTCGTGCTTCAGTGATGTAAGCCTGTGGGGATATGAAGACTGTTTTTAATCCTAGGGCAAGATGCCAACCTGACTCAGAAAACTCAAGTGACTCTTCGTGGAACAGACGCATGTGACGAGTCCTTTCCTGCCCTGCTTCCTGATATCCCTGTAGGAGACTTGCAACCAGGGGAGAAGGTGAAGCCTTAAAACCTTCTTTCTATATCACGCTTAACAAAATGGGCATCAACTAATAAAAGACTCTCATAGAAGGACCTGTGTTTACTTTCAGATATCTGAACTGATAAATCAAATATTTATGGCATATTTTACCTATTGCTTACTTGTAGTTTAGTATTTCTTTAGCTAGATATCCATTTTGACTAAATTTTGGGAATAAGGTATATTCTGGGATTGATACACTGGGAGATAAGAAATAAGGAGGATAATCTCAATGGTTAATTAAACATACTGCCTAATGGACAGCAGATAATAGTCAGCAAGTGTGATTCAGCATGGTAGAGGATCAAATATGCAGATGTTGCATCAAACTGAAATTGTGACTAGTAAATCAGAAGCTGAGTGTATTGTATATCACACAGTAATGGTTCTTTTCTTGTTCTGTTAAGTAATGAGTGAGCATCAGTAGTGAAGCGGCTGTTGCCCTCTTGAACTAAGTAAGATGATTAATGAGTTTTGGGCAGCTCTAGGCCTAATTAACGTAGTTGAGGCATAGTTTGGCTCATACTATATCTTTTATTTTGCAGTTGGAAAAACCAATATACATTCGTTGTGGAACAGTCGGTGCTAGAATGTTTCTGGTTTATGTTTCTTATTTAATCAACACCGTCGTTGAAGGGAAAGAAATCCTCTGCAAATGTCACCGGGTAAGATTTAAAGATACATTCATGAAATGCAAGAAATTTTCTGAATCTAAAGGCTGTCATTCCAAGTCTCTTAGAAGCCTTTCTAGTAGAAAAAATGCTAATCAGCAGCATGGTAGCCCAATTTAGGGTGAGCAGTTTCATAAGGATAATTAGAAGAAGAGTTTTCCATATTTCTTCTTAAATATCTTAGATACATTCTGCCTAGGGAGGACTTGGTTAAATTGATGTTTAAAAGTAACTTTACATTAGTAACCTTTGACATCAATACCCACATCTGAAACTGAATATAACTTTTTTTTTTCTCCTTTCTGCCCTGTTTGTTACCTATACAGGATGAAACTGTAACCATAGAAACTGTATTTCCTTTCGATGTTGCTGTCAAATTTGTCTCCACAAAGGTAGGTGTTTGAAAAGCTGTTGGTATCTTGGAATTCCACCACTTTCAATAGTTACACCCTGATTTAGTGCAGAAATAACCAGATCTTGTGTCTGTCTTGACAGTTGGAGCACTTGGACAGAGTGTTTGCAGATATACCGTTTTTACTGATGACGGACATCCTGAGTGCCTCTCCTTGGCCTCTCACTATTGTCACCAGCCAGCTACAGCTGTCACCTTCCATGACCCCGGTGGATCAACTGGAATCTTACGTGGAGAACGGTAAGTTTTCTTAGATTATGCTCTCTGTCATGAGGATACTCTTCGCTGAAGTTGGGAGTCAGAAAGGGGGACATTTTAAACAGCATTTGCTTATCAAACTGTAAATAGAAGGAAGCTCCTTAATACTGTAGTTGCTTGTCAGAATGCAACAACAACAAAAAATGTAGTTCTTATTCACTAGATCAAGTAAATAGACTTGAATTAGAGATGCTAACCAAAATTCTAAATATAACAGACATAAGGGAAAGCACCTGGAAGTGCTTCTGATACACAACTCCTAGGATATCTATATGAAAAGATACTCAGTATTTCCCATGTTCATGGGTTATGTATAGTTTCTGGAATGCAAATGCTTTACCACATGATAGAGGCAGCATCCAAAGGCTGAAATGATCCATGTCCATGATTGCAGTCATGAAACAAAGAAATGTGAGGCTAGACAGGGTAGGCTATAAAGAACAGTTAAAGCAAGCATCTTTTTTTTAATACTAACACACTTTAATAACTTATTATTTAAATGTAAAAAAAAAAATAAATGTACAGATATCAACCTTTAAGAGTGCAGTATGTTAGCTTTAAAGTCAAATACATGGAGTACTTAGCAGTAGAGTTGATCCAAAATCTTCCAACAAAACATTGTCTTTATATTTGCGGAGTCAGAAATAGAATACACACATTTTCCTATCGAAACTTGGAATAAAATGAGGCAGTCTGGATGGGCTGCCTGACTGTGGGACCACTGTCCACCCATGTAATCAAGGGCTTGCAAGATTCTACTTCCTCTGTAGGTTCAAGGGTTACCTGGCAAAAAAAACAATTATTTCCTAGGTCCTTTAGTCTTCAAACAATGAGACTTTGTCTTCAGCTCTGGCACCTTGTGCCTCATGGCTTCTCCTTGATGCTCCCAAAGAGCTAACCACCAGGAGGTCTGAACCCCTTCAGATACCAGCTATTCAGCTGTCCACCTTTTGGTTGACACACCCACCTCCCCCTTTGTAAAACTTAATAAAGATTAATGATTAATTTTGCATGATTGAAACATCTAGTTTCATAGTAATTTTTTTTTAAATTACTCTTTAAGTGAAAAGGTACTTTATTTTAGTTCATTCAAGTGGAGAAAGGAAAAAAAAAAGAAAGAGTGAAAACTCAAAGCCACTACATTTTCCTTGTGTTCCCTTTTCCCCACCTTTCATTTGGTGGAGTTTGGGTGGGAGAGGAGAAATGCCCGTGTTCATTTGCATTTTAAAACATGAGAGGCATCTTATGCCAATGTCTTGGAACTTGTGGGAAAAGTGTAGAATTTGAGTTGATGCAATTTTGGGGTTTTTTTTTTTTTGTACGTGTGTATGAACTCTAAATTTGCAATGACTTGTTCTATGTGTGCATGAAAGACCTCATAGTGCTGCTCAGAAAGCAACCTGTCATATACTTTTATATGTCACCCTTTCACATAGTAGGATACTTCACAATCTATTGAATCTATACATTACATAGGTATAGTTTGCAAAGAACTTCAAGGCCTTTCTGGCTGAACACTTGTTGTTTACATCGTAGTGGATTTTTAGACTTGGTGGCTTCTGCAGGAACGATTACGCTTTGATTTTAAACCAAATCTTGCTGACAGTTGTTTTACAGACAGGTGAGAGTGCCAGCGAGTGCTTTTGCCTCCGATGTCCTCCAGTTACGAATGCTACTGGGGTGGCAACTGGATGTTACATCATTTCCTGGAAGAGGTAACTGTCTCTGGGCCTGGGTGGGGAGAGGAAATAAGTTGGTTTGGTTTTAGGGATGATGATGAGCTGGGTTTTTTTTTGGTTTTGGATCTTCCTGTGGCAAGTGCTGTCTAGACTTTGGACCTTACTAATTACTGCTGAGCTTGTTAGATTTTTTTAAATAAATACGTATTTCACTTTGTGTATATATATGGTTATGGTTTTAAGATTCCATGAACCTTTTTTTGTAAGATCTTCTGTCAGTTGCAGAGCTTGCTCTGTCACCTTCCACTCCCTCTTCTCTCCAGTCATGAAATGCTTCACTTGAGATGCCAGGTTAAATGAACAGTTTTGCAATAGTAGAAACAAACAAACAAACCTTTAAAAAGGGAAGAGTAACTGTTTTCCCACTCTAGATTGTGGGTTTATGTATTCACTCTGTTTTCAAAGACAAATACTGAGCTATATCTTTCTTCTGGTTTGCCTTTATTTACTTCTAGAGCTATTTAGTGTTCTTACTTGACTTTTGCTATTTTATCTCCGTGCTATGGCACTTCTTTTGCTCACTTCAAACAATCTAATTTGGATTTTTCCTTTCCACCACTGAAATTACTGTAACTTCAGTCACATATAAGGGATGCTCTTTTGGTGTACTCTCTTGATACTTTATGTTGTATAACTCAGTGTGGTCTGTGTTTGACTTCTTCCTGCAGAAGCTCACCTGTGGAGAGCGTACCTGTTGTTAGTACAGTCATCACGCTACCGCACGTGATTGTAGAGAGCATCCCTCTCCACGTTAACGCAGGTAACATTGATTTGGCAGCGTATGTGTCCCCATTAGAATTTTAAGAACCTCTGCTGTTTTACAGCGTCCAAACCTTGCATTTACTGCAGCAAAAGACAGAAAACGGGTGCTGGATATTAAGGAACCAGTGAAAGAAACTGTGCCATCGCTTAAACTGCCCCAAGCCTTGCCCCTGTTTCCCCCCGCGTTGTTTCAAGGGAAGATCTGGAAGGGAATTACCCAATTGTGTTCTCTTAAAAGCTGTCAATGCATTGACCTGTGTTACGTGGCAGCACAGAAGCCAGGGTCACCTCTGCAGATGCTGCCTTCCCAGGAGGTTTCTCTGGATGCCTATGGCAAGAATTATTCCATCCACCCACACCCTGGCTGGGTCCCAGGAAAGAAACAGCCTGGAGAATTGGAGGTGCTTGCGGGCAGGAGAACTGTTTCTCTTCTAGCACTTCACCTGCACGAGAGTAGAGGGCTGGTGGAGAGCTCACTGAACATGCAGAATTCCTATGTCTTCCTCAGTTTGGTTTCATTTATACTGCGTTTATTCTGCCATCCTTTCCTGTTATATTTTGAAGGAGTTTGCTGGCAGTATCTGAAAAGTTTTAGGTTTTAGGTAAGCTGAAAATAGCCAGCAGCAACCAAAGTGACTTCCCATTCCTGGACAGTGTTAGCAGTTGGGGGCTTTGTAACTAGACGTTGAAGAAGCTTTATTGAAAAGTTGTAATGAATTTGTTCTGTTCTTCAATCTTTTTGTTTGAAAAATCTTGTCAGAAATGTTTTAGATGCTTAATTATTGTATCTTTTTTTTTCTTCAAACTTTTCACTGCTCTTTGCCATGGACTTATTTTTTTTTTATGTATGGAACTTTAAAATGTATTTTGTGTTTTGGGATTATTTACTTTCTTTCCAAAGATCTGCCATCATTTGGTCGAGTCCGAGAATCCCTACCTGTCAGATACCACCTGCAAAATAAGACCAACTTAGTCCAGGATGTCGAGGTGTCGGTGGAACCCAGTGATGCTTTCATGTTCTCTGGCCTTAAACAGGTATGAAATTGTCATAGAATCATAGAATTGTCTGGGTTGGAAGGGACCTTTCAGATCATCTAGTCCAACCATCAACCTAACTCTGATTAAAAAAAAATAAAAAAAATCACTAAACCATGTCACTAAGTGCTATGTCGCATCTCCTGATCCTGCTGCCTTATCTGGTAGTGAAAAATACATTACTTAGATGTACACTGGTGTGCAGAGAGGACAAACTCAATGTGTGTTAGGTGTTTAAAGAAGGTAAACTCTGGAAGAGCTTATGGATGTGGGCTCCGTTTATAGAAGGGCTAAATGGAAGCCTGACTAGGAGCCATTTGTCGTGTTGTTTATGGGTAACATGGTGTTTGAGTAGACAAGTAATAGTTTAACTAGAATAGGAAAATAGTTTCATTCTTTCCAGCTTCAGAAAGCAAACAGTGTATAAACAGACAGTGAACAGAGGACTGCTTTTGGTCACAGAACTTATATGTGTTTATGACTTGGTATTTTTTGTTTTCTTTTATAAGATCCGATTAAGAATCCTCCCTGGCACGCAGCAGGAAATGTTATATAATTTCTATCCTCTGATGGCTGGATATCAGCAGTTGCCGTCTCTTCACGTGAACCTGCTGCGGTTCCCAAACTTCACGAATCAGCTGCTCCGACGGTTCATACCGACGCACATTTTTGTAAAGGTAAGATGCTGAGAAGTGCCTCGTGTTTAAAGGCTCCCGGTGGGGTTGCTTGGTTTTGGGGGGAAAATACCATCCCCAGCTCTGTTCAAAGCTAGGTGTTCCCAAGCAGGCTAAAAGGGCTGGATTGTAACAGAGCTATTTGCTTTGAAAAATCCTGGCGTCGTCAACCAAAATCCTTAAGAAATCTGTTTAAGTGCAACAGGTATTTAGTTGCAATTAGGTGAACTAGCTGAATGGTTCCTTGTTGTTCTATGTTTTACTCTGTAAAATGAGTTTTAAAGTTGTCTATGTTTTGAGTACAATAGAGATAGATATAATGAAATGCTTTAATGCCATAATTCATAACACTCCTGGGGGAAAAAAAGGTGTTTCAGCAACCCTTATGTCTAGGTTCTGAAGTACTGAAGCATCCCACACCTCCCTAAATAACTCCTAAAAACACATCCTCTCAGTGAATCACTCACTCCAGGTTTTTTTTCTGAAGTGGTACAATTCTGAAGACAGTTCAGTTGTGTCATGAAAAACAGATCACAGGCTGCTGCTTTTGACTTTAAGAATCATTCAAATCCAGTTGCCCAAGTAGATGCTTTCTCGTTTCACTGTTGCTGTCTTCAGAATATTGTATTTACTTTTTAGTCAGACTCTTAGCAAGCAAGGAGCCTGAAAAGTTTGTTTATATGATTTGGGATGGACTTGTTCAGACATCTGTAATCCTGTTTCCAGGAAATGGACCTGGCGTGCTTTCAGTTTTGTTTTAGCCAAAAGAGATAGGCAGAACTTACCTTTTTTACATACGCTGTCAGTCAGTGGCTCTTCTGGATTAGTTATCAAGGTGTTCCCTTAAGTCAACACAAAAGGGCTTTTTCCTCAAAAGCGTGGTGTTCTCAACACTCTTGTGGAATCTCTCAGGCTTCAGAATTCTTTGCTTTTGCTTGGGAGTTGTCAGGACCCCCAAAAGCCTTATTCTAAGAATGCCTTTTCATTAAAACTTCCTCCTTGCACTCACCCATCTCTAGTGATTATGGTTAAAGTTCCTCCAAGAAACTGTCAGTCTCATTACTGTTTCACGCGTCGATAATTATCAGCTCTTCATAAATACTCGGAACTCCGGTCAGCCAGGCTTTGTGCTAAGCTGATGTCCAGAAGGGTACGGAGATGCTCTTGGCATTTCAACGGGGCAGTTGAGGAGCTCAGGCCTCTGCCAAATGCTCACTGGGCCAAACTGGTATCCCAGTTGGATGTCCTCTGTGTTTGTGGTACGGTCAGAAATCCTTACAAGTAAGGACAGGCTTAGTGCCACGCTTGAGATCAACACAATGTATTGCAAAGTGACTTTCATAACAGTCTTGGTCTTTTGCCTTTTGGTTTTTATTTTGTTTTGGTTTTGTTTTTTTAATTATCTGTCTTTATTTTTCTTAAAGCCTCAGGGTCGTCAAGCGGATGATAACTCGATTGCAGCTGCGTAACTTCGAGACCTGTAGCTCTGCACTTAAAGAAAATGGGATGTTGCACAGACGATGTAAAGCTTACTTTGGAAACGTGGCTTTGATCAAACCATAAGAATTAAATTTTATTCTTAAATTACAACCTCTAGCAGAACTGATGTTTTAAAACTAGTCTCTCATAGGCTTTCTTTAAGGAATAAACGTATGAGGAAAACTTGGTGCTTTATTTAACAGGAACATTCTTTTGAAGTTAACTTTGGATGTCAAGCTCTTTAAAGTGTTATTAAGGCATATTAAATGTCTTGAGTATTTAAGTGAAGAAATGCTAATTCATTTGACCAAAACTGAAAGACGTTTTTCATAATTAACAGTGAGTTGAAGCGCAAGAGTTTGTACTTGCTATTGGAGATTTACAACATTGAAAATGATCATCTTTTACGGCAGTTTGCTCTGTGCCGCTTGTGTTGAGGGCAGAACAAGGTGTGCAGCAGCGGCACAGTAAACTACAAAGGGTTACAGTGAACTGTTGGAATTGAGTGGCTTATTATGTCTTTAAAACCTTAAATCTAAAGGCACTATCTACTGGGTAGGCCATGCACCTGAATTTGAATTCAGCCACTGGTCTCATGAATGGGGAGATTCGTTCATAACAGCTGGACTATCCAACCTGAAGCTGATATGGTTTTGGGATTATTTTTACACACGCAGCTTCCAGGTTAAAGACATGGCTTCATAATCTCCTGCTGTGTGAATTGGAAAAAATGGACATCCCACTGTTGTACAGCTCCAGGTGAACTGGTGTTTAAAATACAGTAAATCATGTGTATAAATATATATATATATAAAAAGCATTGTGAAAACTTCAGTTGTTTAACTTTCTAAATAATTACATTTTGATTGCTTGGGAAATATCTTATTTATTGTCAAAGTGAAGTTCTAATAAACAGCTTGTAACAGAGTACTTCTGAAACTGTGTCCTTAATTGCATTGTTTTCCCAGCTGTTGTTTCATAGCTCTGGTCTATCTTGTGGGCTGATACGTTCATTTATGACAAAAGTCCAAAACAGCAGCTGTAATACTTGGAGAAAAGCATTAGAGAAGGATGTAAACATTCCTTACCAGTGAGAGGACCATGGGTTAATTAGAAGTCCTGAAAAAAATATGCATATGCAGCTTTTCCACGGCATGCAGATTGTAGTTATATGATTTTAAATTTTTTTTCAGTGTATAGAGGAGAAAAAGAAGACAAACTGACTAAGCATGTTGGGAAGAACAAATGAAACCCCCCTTATTCTTTGCTTAAATATCATGAACTAAGTAGCAGTCATGGAACAGGTATCTTATCTCTTTTTTTCTTTTTTTTTTGAGTGGAAAAGTTTATTTAATTTCCAGGTATTATTTTTTTTCCCTTTTAAGTAGCCACTCGGATTACAGCAACTCTGGCACCTCTGCTACTGCTTCTTAAAAAGACATGTTGATGCAAGTGGTGTGTTTGGTGGAGAACTGGGGTGCCTTTTTTCTGTCCCCTTGAAACAGTCAAATAGCAAAAAAGTGATTTGTATTACTCTGAGAAAGGGGAGGGCATGAAATGCTTTCGTCTTACAATGGTATTAAAGTGTAAATAGCTTTCTACTTAAAATGGTGAGGAACTGTATAAAAATAATATAGAAATACAGAAATGCAAACTTACCTCACACCATGGCGGGGGCGAGGGAAATTACTTGCTTCTTTGCCATAGTTGTAATTTCTGTAATTTCTATTCTTTTTTTTTTTTTCCATTCGCAAAGAGAATTTTTGCTTGGTTTGTGTGATCTTATTGTAGCTGTAAACACTACAAAGCAAAGGTTTTTGTCCTAGTTGTCTGTAAAGTGCTAGGCACGCCTTTTATGCTATGTAAATGACTGATGTGAAGGAAAAACATGCAGGAACCACCTTGTTAAAAATGCTTGAGAAATGATTAATGATGACTATCTGCTTGAGTCATAGGACTCTTAACACTGAGGGGAATGTTTGTGATTCATAAACCAAATCCCTTTGGAAGTCTGGAGGAGATAAAAAAAAAAAAAGGCCGCATGTATTTCAGTGTAAGTGCAGGGTTTTTTTTATCGTTTACTGTATTTTGATGAGCACCATTCAAACTGCAACCTATACTACTTAAATGTAGTCTGGTTTAATTGGAACTAATTAAGCATCAAAGAAAAGAGAAGCTACTTTTAGACTAGTTTAAAAATAGCTTTCAGGGGGGAAAAAAGTTTGAGATCAACATGTTCAGACTGTGGTTGAGCCCTGACAATATCATTCCCTCCCCTTTTCCGCTACCAAGCGGTGAGAGGGGAAGAATGTGTCCCATCACCGCGGATCTTCTGGCCTATGGCAAAGTCTGGAGTAAAGAAAGGTACTCTGTCCCTTCTTTGCTTCTGACCACTGAACTCTGCTTATAAAAAGTTCAGAAAAAGTGAAGAATGAAAAGAAAGACTTTAATTCCTGATCAATTTTTTTAGAGTCTTTAACAATGTCTTCTCAGGCTGTTGGTTTACACAGGGGTTTTGGAGGTTCTACCAGCTTCCTTCTTGCATGTCCTAATGAATGAGATGCTTCTCTGCCTTCACTTGGGTGGTCGGAAGTCTCTAGGTAAGAATACTTCTGCCGGGACTCTCCTTCAGGTTTGAGGTTGCCACGTGTAGAGTAGGAAGAAGAAAAAAACTATCTCAGAAGCACCCCATTCCTTAAACCTGCTCTAATTCCTCTGCTGAAAAGCTGCTTGAAGGAGAGCAGCAGTGAACCTGGGTATCTGATCCCAGCCTACCTTCCTAGTCCTTCTCCAGGGATGCTTTTGACAAGAGACTGATAGGGCTGATAGTAGTGATCCCTGCCCGGTAGGTTTGTCTCATCGTCCCACCACACTGGGCTGTAAAATTGTTCCTAACACTTCTTACCTCACCAGGAACATGGTGGTTGAATAGCTGTAAAGTGCTGCTGGATCAGCATCCCCTCTGCTTCTGGGCTATGGGCGTATTTGAACTAAAAACTTCTCAAGTCCAAATCCACTCTGAGTGATGAGTATCTTCAAGGTCATAAATGAACATCGGCAATCACTACATTACCTACATGCAAGTCTTCAGTGGAGGAGCCGTGACCCTGAGAGAGAGAGACTTTTTAAAAAGATAACATTTGTCTGGCCTCTCTGCAACCTCCTAGCCAGGTAAACATCTTATAAACAGGCTGTTTTGTAGCAGATAGAGGAAAAAATTAGTGTTTTCCTTGTTATAAAGAGGCTGTTAGTTCAAAACTGGACTAAAATATCGTTTATTTTTCTCTTTAGCTTCCTAAGGTTGGCCGACAGAAAAACCATCATATGGAAAACTAAACAGTAAGCTTAATATTTCAAGTGCATTTCTAATTTTATTCCCTCTCTGATTACCATATGTGTTTTGGTATTTATTACAGCTCTTTGCTCTGTCACTTGGGGACTATTTTGATAGAGCACAGCTCTTATAGCCAAGGGGAATCTGTTACTGAGAATGTATGTCCAGGTACCAAGCTTCTAGGAGATGTTAAGGTGCGATTCCCTGATGTCAGTAAAAAACCCAAAGGAAATGTGTATGTATATATATATAATTATGGAATGGTTTGTCTTGGAAGGGATCTTAAAGACCATCTAGTTCCAACCCCCTGCCCTGGGACACCTCCCACCAGACCAGGTTGCTCAAAGTCCCATCCAACCTGGTCTTGAACCCCTCCAGGGATGGGGCAGCCACAGCTTCTCTGGGCAACCTGGGCCAGGCTCTCACCACCCTCAGAATAAAGAATTTCTTCCAAGTATCTAGTTTAAAGCTCCCCTCTTTCAGTTTAAAGCCATTCCCTCTTGTCCTATGGCTCCACTTCCTGATAGGACTTTATTGTACTATCCCAGTAGGATGTTATTGTAAAGTAAGAGCAGGAAAATCTTCATAAATGGTGGATAAAGGACCGGATCTGTTGAAAGGTTGATGTGGTGCCAAGGGAAAAGCTGAATGCTGGGGGGTGCAATGGCTGAACAGCGTGAAAAAAAGACCTCTTTCTTGGAAGCAAGGGACTCCTCCAAGTGGAGGAGTGAGGATCCTGTCTGAAGAGCTGCTGCCCACTTTAGGGCCTGAAAAAGTCTTGCTTTGACCCCCAGGAAGAGGGATGACCCAGATGTTCCCTCTCTACCCTGGCCTGGGTGCACCTCCTTCCTCCCCTTCTCCTCCTCTGACCGTGGAGAAGGGGAAGATGCTGCCACAGCCAACAGTTTGTCAGAGCAGGGTTATCTCCAGCTCTGACCTCCACTGGAGTCTTCCCAGCTGTATCACCTCGAGTGCTTCACACAACCAACAGCGTGAGCTGAAAGGGAGGTAGGGAGAGCCTGAGGCTTCCTCCTTTCTCCCCCCTTTCCATAAAATCCTGCCGCTGTCAGGCCTGCGTCAGTATGAACTGCCCGAAACCATCCACCCTTTGAAAGGAACAGTAGATGGGCCTCAAAAAGGACCACGAGGTCAAGTATGGGCTGACAGTTGATCGCTGCAGCATCTCTGAATGTGCTCTTTCAGCGCAGGGAAGCAGGAACACAAAAGCTGGCTGTTGGGGTCTGTAACTCACAGCATTTCCTGCAGCAAAGAGGAGGAAAAAGCCTAAGTAGGTTGCTTTGTTGTTTTTTTTTTTTTTAAATCTGCCAGATATCCTGGCAAAGCTCTTCCCATAACACCCATGGTAAAAAATGCTCATTCCCACCTCTTCCTTACAGAGAAATTATCTGATTCTTGGCTATTATCATGCAACTCTCTTCTGCAGCGAGGTCTCCATTTTTTTATAAACAAATAGACAACCTCATTTCCATGAAAATCAAGACAAAGTTTGTTTACAAGAGTCATCTTTGCCACCTCAGCAGGACGTTGTATTTTCTCCTGGGTTTGACGTCTGCCAAGGAAGTGGGCTGAGATTTAGCTGCTGGAATTTGCCCAAGAAATAACCCAGGAGAGCTCAGGTTATTTCCTGGTGGGTCTTAGAGACTCCCTATTGAGCTCTTGGTGGACTTTCCATCTGAGCCAACCCTCCACATCCAGGTGGGGCCAGGACCCACGGTGGGGTCACAGCAGTGTTACCATCATCAGCAGGCCATCCCTGCTCTCCTCTTCCGTGGCACTCTGGAGACGGTGGCGAAACGTGGGGTGTCATTGCGTGGAGAACCCTAGGGACAGCATGAAAAGGAGCAAGGGAGAGGAGAGGGGCGGGTGGGTGGTGCTGGAGGGGGAGGAAAGGAGAAAAAAGGAGCAGAGTGGAGAAAGAGGCACTGCTCACCCTGCCCGAGATGATTAAAACAATAAGCCGATAATGGCTAATGGAAGAACAAAAGCTCAACTTTCTGGTTTAGCCCGGTGGTGGGTGCGCGGATAATCTTCAAAGAGGAGCTACAGAATTCAAAAGGAATTAAGCTCTGGGAAATGTTAAATCTGGCATACCTGGCTGATGGGTGGTTTTCTCCTGGATGCTGCTGTGTTTTCTTTTTGCTGTCGGAGTGCCAAAGGCGATCCTCCCTGTCAAATGTAGACTCTTGACCTTCTAGCCAGGCTGACAAGGGACTTATCCCAGGGTGTGTCCCCACCTGCCAGGCAATATTAGGCGCAAAATAGAGCTGTCTGTCTTCTTTAGCTAAAATGGTTTCACAAATGCTTCATAAATGCCTGTTCTTCAGCGAGCAGGAGGATTGCCTGCATTATCTCTGGCGCACTCAATATTGAGATTGATGACAACCGGGGTCAGTGGTTAAACCATCTAATCCCGACAAGCCGAGGCAAGGGGAGGAGGCAGGAGAGGGGCAGGGTGGCTGCTGGAAAATACCTGCAAGAGAGAGAGGAATCAGTCCCCACAGCTCGGGAGGAAACCGGCAGCTCTTTGCCGCGGCTCATCCATCAGCTCCCCCCATTTGGAAACACTGCCTCATGGACTTGGGTCTCCTTGAGGATCACCGGTATGGACATAGAATAATAGAATCACAGAACGGTTAGAGTTGGAAGGGACCTTAAAGACTGTCCAGTTCCAGCCCCCTGCCCTGGGCAGGGACACCTCCCACCAGACCAGGTTGCTCCAAGCCCCATCCAGCCTGGCCTTGGACACCTCCAGGGATGGGGCAGCCACAGCTTCTCTGGGCAACCTGGGCCAGGCTCTCACCACCCTCACAGCAAAGAATTTCTTCCAATCTAGTTTAAAGCTCCCATCTTTCAGTTTAAAGCCATTCCCCCTCTTCCTATGGCTCCCCTCCCTGATCCAGAGTCCCTCCCCATCTCTCCTCGAGCCCCTTTAGGGACTGGAAGGGGCTTTAAGGACTCCCTGGAGCCTTCTCTTCTCCAGGCTGAACCCCCCCAACTCTCTCAGCCTGTCCTCACAGCAGAGGGGCTCCAGCCCTCCCAGCATCTTCATGGCCTCCTCTGGCCCTGCTCCAACAGGTCCATGTCCTTCTGCTGTTGGTGGCCCCAGAGCTGGAGGCAGCACTGCAGGGGGGTCTCCCCAGAGCGGAGCAGAGGGGCAGAACCCCCCCCTTCTTGCCCTGCTGGCCACGCTGCTGGGGATGCAGCCCGGGGTGCGGGGGGGTTTTGTGGGCTGTGAGATCACACTGCTGGCTCACGTCCAGCACGTCTGCAATTACGGCTGTTGTAAAGAAGTTCTAATGCAAGGGAGCCGCGTTCAGGAGACGGGAGCCAAATTGCCGCTTATGCAAAAGGCTTGGCTATGATGAAGGGCTATTTTTCTCGCACACCTTTGCGCTGCCCGCAGCGCTTCTTCACAGGGCTTGCCTCGCACGACAGGAGAAGGGGCAGCAGGAGGAAAACACGCCTATTCAAAGGAGAGAAATTCCAGATTAAAACACCAAGGCAGCGGGAGACGTTCTGATCTCCTTGGGCTGACGTTGGGGTCTTTAGCTCGGCCGTGTGAGAACTGCCCCGCATCAGCCCCACCGCTTCGCTTGGCTGGGTCAGGAACCAGCAGAGCCCCCACGCTTCAGGCGTGAGAGGAAATACGGGAGAGAAAAAAAAAAAAGGCCGAGAAATAGATTTTATTGCTCTTTCTTCCAGAGCACTCGTGAAAATTAATGGCCATTTCATTCACAATTTCTTCCCGTTGCCGGTAGGGGAATCATGAAAAACAAACCCCGGCTCTTTTTGGTGTCTCAGCACCTTGCGCTGCCTGAGTGTGTTTTCCGTGGTTCTCACAAGGCAATGAGACAAGCAGATATTTCAGGAGAACTGGTGTGCCATTTCCATAATTAAAATTACATCTTACCTGCAGGTATTGAGTCCTTTATGGCTCTGGTGGAGCAGAACTGCACAGTTTGAAGCAAACTCTCATCTCTGTCAAATACAGTATCACAGAATGCTATGGGGTTGGAAGGGACCTCTGGAGATCATCTAGTCCAACCCCCTGCCAGAGCAGGTCCACCCAGAGCAGGTTGCACAGGAACTTGTCCAGGGAGGCTTTTGAAGCTCCCGCCTCAGTGTCTGGCTGCCATCTGGCCAAAAGCACCTGTCAGTGTCACAGCAGATAAGGGACAATTACAGGTTGGAAGGCACATCAAAATTTCCCTGCTCTAGCTAAATATATTTAGAAGGTTAAGATATAAACATAGCCTTCTCCTCCCTCCTCATTCATTTACTGTCATGAGTTTCCCAGGCAGGGAATCTCTTCTGGCCCATTTACCTGCCCGACTGTGATGAACTGTGTGCCAGCTTTTGGGCTTCAAAACATCTCACAGAATCACAGAATGATATGGGGTTGGAAGGGACCTCTGGAGATCATCTAATCCAACCCCCTGCCAGAGCACATTCACCCAGAGCAGGTTGCACAGGAACGTGTCCAGGGGGGTTTGAATGTCTCCAGAGAAGGAGACTCCACCACCTCTCTGGGCAGCCTCTTCCAGGGCTCTGCCACTCTCACAGGAAAGAAGTTCCTTCTCATGTTTAGGTGGAACTTCTTATATTCAAGTTTGTGTCCATTTCCTCTAGTCCTGTCACTGGGCACCACTGAAAAAAGACTGGCCCCATCCTCCTGACACCCACCCTTTGAGTATTCATAAACATCGATCAGATCCCCCCTCAGGCTTCTCTTCTCCAGACTGAAAAGACCCAAGTCCCTCAGCCTCTTCTCATAAGGGAGATGCTCCAGGCCCCTAATCATCTTTGCAGCCCTTTTCTGTACCCTCTCCAGCAGTTCCCTGTCCTTCTTGAACTGGGGAGCCTGCAACTGGACACAGGACTCCAGATGGGGTCTCACCAGGGCAGGGCAGAGCAGAGGGGCAGGATGACCTCCCTTGACCTGCTGGTCACACTCTTCCTGATGCACCCCAGGATGCCATTGGCCTTCTTGGCCACAAGGGCACATTGTCAGCTCATGATCATCCTATTGTCCACCAGGACTCCTAGGTCTTTCTCCTAGTAAGTCTTTCTCTGTAAGTCTTATTTCCCTCTTTGCAACTTCACAAGTAAGTAAAATTTAAGGGCTTTCCAATCTCGGGGTTTAGTGCAGTCCTATTTACTGGCCTAAACGTAGGCACCTGAATTTGCACGTGAGGGACCTGTCTCCCTGTATTATGTCTGCCCTGAGAGTAAAGTGAGAACTTGTTTTCCGTGTCTGCTGGGAGGTGATTTTTCTCCTGGTCAGGGTAGCTTCCCTCGTCTGTGTAGGCTATTGTTAAGCAGACAACAGATAATTGTCTACCCTCGTCACCTCATTGCAAAGAGTTAATACTGTTGCCAAAGGTTTTCCTGAAGAGGAGGAAGATGGGGCTGTGCCTGCTGGTAACCAGGGATCTCCTCTCATCCCCTGGCTCCCATCCTGCCCCCGGGATCCTTCCCGATGCCAGCAAGTCTGAGTCAGGTGAAAGCGTTAGAGCTTAAGAAACCCGACGCAGTCAGCTGTTTCCTGCGCTCCTGGTTCCTTGGGTGTTTGGTTTGGACCCAGCTCATCACTCCTCACGCGGGAAACTCCCATTGACTTCACTGGGAACTCGGCCTGAGGAAGGACTTCTGAGCAGGGCTTCGTGATGGAGGACGGCAGGAGAGGACCTGGCAGAGAAACATTTGTCCCCCCGCCGGAGCAGAGGCTGTCAAACAGCCGCTCCCGGCATGATTTTTAACAGCAGGTCTGAAGGGACTTTGCAAATGTGAGAAGTATTATCCCCGTATTACAAACACGGGTTACCAAAACGAAAGGGTAAAGCTAAACGAGGTGCCGTTTTAGGAATTGTTGGTGGCAAATTAGTGTCTTCGTGTGATGCAAACCAGGCAAATGTGGAGACATATTTACCTACAAAGGCTGCCACCCTTCTGGGAAGAGCTTTGAGGAACAGCTGCTAACATCCCCCTACCACCACCTTGCTTGGCTTAGATGCAAGTCAGTCTTCATGATCTCCATTGTTTTAGAGATTTCACTCTTCTGAGGTTGCTCCTGTTTTTTCTTGGAGTGTGACAAGAGCCTCTGGGCTGCGTGACATGGACATACCTGCTCCTGGCCCTTCTCCTGCCTCCACGTCTGCAGCCAGGAGCCAGTTAACACTGACCCCATGTCCAAGCAAGCCTGGATGGGCTCATGTAGGGCTCCCACTGGGGTAGGAGGAGAGGGAAACTCTTCCCAAAGTTTATTATCGAGGTTAGGGATGCAGTAAATGTTGTATTTGACAATGGCAGTCACACCGAGCTCCATGTCACTGGGCTGCTGGTGTGCCTCCAGCTTGAGTCAGCCTTCCAACATGGGAATAGGTGCAGGAAAGCTAAACAAGAAAATCCCTGGCAGAAATATCTTAAAAATCTGTCCAGGGGCTTGTAGTTTCTTGCCAAACACTTCCGGCACCCAAAACCCCATGTAACGGGAAGAGCAGCTTCTTCCTGGGAATGAGGCGACTGGACTGGGAAGTGGGCAAACTCTCGCCAGGCAACAACACTGGATGGAAAATAAGGAGGGAGGGTCTCGGAGGACAAGGGATAATAGTTTTAAACTAAAAGAGGGAAGATTTAGACTAGATATAAGGAAGAAATATTTTACACTGAGGGTGGTGAGACACTGGCCCAGGTTGCCCAAAGAGGTGGTAGATGCCCCATCCCTGGAGGTGTTCAAGGCCTGAGCAACGGGCCTTGAGCAACCTGGTCTAGTGGGAGGTGTCCTTGCTCGTGGCAGGGGGGTTGGACTAGATGGCCTTTGAAGGTCCCTTCCAACAAAAACTATGATTCTACGATTCTAAAGTGTTTCCCTGAAAATGCTGCACCCGAAGCAGATCACTTGCTCATACCACATAGGCTGTGAAATTGTGTCACTTGCTTTACTTTGTACAAATCAAGGAGGAAAAACCACCATTAAATATTTATATTTCACCTCAACCTGTCTGTTCCATTCTGTGGCCCTGGACAAAATCTGGGGGGAATACTCGTTTCCCAGAGATTTTTAAGTAAGGTGACGTTTGCAGCAGATGGAGGTCCCATACCTGATCTCTGGATCAGGGATCAGGTGGTGGAGGGAGCTGGAGAACACAGCTCCATGGGGTTTGTTTGGATTTCTGCTCCTACCTAGAATAAATAAGGGGGTTTGCCACAGACCTCTTGCTGCTGCTGCTGCATTTCAAAGAGGTGTGTCTAAACCTTCAGGGGTTTCGCCCCTCCAGCAGGGTAAACTTGGGCCTTTCCAAACACTTCAGGGGCACTTAGGAGCTCCACTTCACCCACTTTCATTACTCAGCCGTAAGAATATTGTAGGCTGTCTGCTTGCTTGGATTTCTACGGGGAAACACCCAATAAACTTTGGTCTGGCTATAGATCTTGATTGCTTGGAAAAAAGTCCCTTGAAGTGAAAGCGAATGAAAAAGGAGATGCTGTTCAATCCCTAAATCAGCAAGCAAGAAAATGTAAATAAACCAAAATATACCCAAACCCCTGAAATTCTGAGGAAACAAAATAGTTTGAATCAGTGATGAGATGGGAAAAAAAGGGGAATAATGGATGCTGAACTGTTTACTCGGTACATATTTGTTACCCACAGCCTTTCCCCAGGCCCTTGAAACAAGGGGAGTCTCTTAACTGGTGCCTGGAGGTCCAGCTCAGGGAATCCTGGTGCTGGTTTATATGGGGGCAGCCCCTAACCCTCAGGTGTTTTTTTTTATTTTGATTTGTGCCACAAACACTGTGCTCTGCCCAATGTGTTTTGGAGAAATTATAGTGTACCCTCTCTCGTTACCTTGTCATTACACTTGTGGGTGACATTACATGTGTGCCAGCTGGGGAGAGGGGTAGCCTGTAGATGGAGGGAGGGAAGGTGAGAGGGAGGGAGGGATGGATGGATGGATGGATGGATGGAGGAAGGGATGGAGGAAGGAAGGGGGGAAGGGAAGGAGAGAGGGAGGGAGGAAAAGATGGAGGGAGGGAGGGAGGGATGGATGGATGGATGGATGGATGGATGGAAAAAGGGAGGGAGGGAGAGAATGAAGGAGAAATGGAGGGAGGGAAGGATGGGAGAAATGGAGGGAGGGAGGGAAGGATGGATGGGATGGATGGAAAGATGGATGGATGGAAGAAGGGAGGGGTGGATGGGATGGATGGATGGATGGATGGATGGATGGAAGGAGGGAAGGATGGGGTGGATGGAAGGGTGGATGAATGGAAGAAGGGAGGGGTGGATGGGATGGATGGATGGATGGATGGATGGATGGATTGAAGGAGGGAAGGATGGGGTGGATGGAAGGGTGGATGAATGGAAGAAGGGAGGGGTGGATGGGATGGATGGATGGATGGATGGATGGATGGATAGATTGAAGGAGGGAAGGATGGGATGGATGGAAGGGTAGATGGATGGATGGATGGATGGATGGATGGATGGATGGAAGAAAGGAGGAGTGGATGGATGGATGGATGGATGGATGGATGGAAGAAAGGAGGAGTGGATGGATGGAGGAATGGAGGGATGGAGGGATGGAGGGATGGGGGGTGGATGAATGGGTGAATGGAGGGAGGGAGGGCCAGCCTGTCAGCGCAGGGGAGAGGCATGAAGCAGCACAAGGGAAGAGGTGATGAAAGCAGGGTGGGAGTGGACGAGCAGGCTGAGGACTAGCCTTTACAGGAGAACAAGCCAGGGATAGAGAAGATGTTGACAGCCCGCAAATGTCACTGCAAATGACTTGCAAGGGGAGGAAAACGACTGCGTGGTGTGTTTCGCCACACCAATTGCTTCAGAAATGAGTACTGAAGGAGGGAGCAATGCGGATGCCATGACGGACGGCTGCCAGGCTGTGCTGAACACACAATTTTTCCAGGGGCAGCAGACTGGTCATGGATTGGCACTTGGGGTTTGGGGGCTGTAGGCAAAATGTGGGGCCCCGCATCTAAGCGCTCAGCACGTATCCAGAGCAGAAACCTAAAAACAGTCAAAAGGCTTAATTTTGCTCCTTTGTTCCCACAGGTAGGAATAAAAACTGAAAACTCCTCCAAGCCCTTAAGTTACCCGGTGACTCTGATCAGCAACGAGGATGTTGATGTGACGTGCTCCACACAAAGGCAACACAAAGGTGAGCCCTGCCCAGGAGAAGTGAAATGCAAGTATGATGGGCAAGATAAAAGGCTGATATAATGCAGAGGGGAGGGAGGAAGGCACAAGGTAAGAATAACGCGAGTATGACAAGATCATGACAGTGATTTCAACACACTAAGACTCAGTTCTTTTAGCAGGCCATCAGCGGCTCAGGTGAACTTTGGGAAGCAGTCTGGAGCACAATGAGGATGCCGGGGGGGGTCCTCTCGCAGAGCTTAGGGCTGAAGGACAGCGCGAAAGTGCTCCTTTGAAATACTGACAGCAGCTCCATCAAAACTACTGCTGGCTGAGGCGAGGGGTGTCTTGAGATCTTGCCGTACCGAATGCTTGGGAAGGGGTTAGAGATTTGAGCATTAGTAGGCTCTGCTCCTGGCTCGAAATGACTCACAGTGATTCTGGATAAATTATTTTACCTCTAATTTCCCATTTGGTAGAGTTGGTTTCGTACAGCTTGCCTCCTCATGAAACTCTTTGGGATGCTGGCAAATTTGGCCTTCTTCAGTACAGTGCCCAGACAGCACTGGAGCACAGAGGAGGCAAAATATTAAACTGCTGGAAAAAAGCCACAGAGGTTTGGAGAGAACCTTGCACTTGCTCCATCACTATCAGGTTTCGGTATCCCTAAGACACAGAGCAGCTCAGGATTGACACGGACCTGTTGGAGCTGGCCCAGAGGAGGCCATGAAGATGCTGGGAGGTCTGGAGCCCCTCCACTGTGAGGACAGGCTGAGAGAGTTGAGGGGATTCAGCCTGGAGAAGAGAAGGCTCTGGGGTGACCTTAGAGCCCCTTCCAGTCCCTAAAGGGGCTCCAGGAGAGATGGGGAGGGACTCTGGATCAGGGAGGGGAGCCACAGGACGAAGGGGAATGGTTTTAAAGTGAAAGAATCATAGAATCATTTAGGTGGGAAAAGACCCTTGGGATCATCAAGTCCAACCACCTACCCTACTCTACAAAGTTCTCCCCTACACCATATCCTCCAACACCACATCTAAATGACTCTTAAACACATCCAAGGATGGTGACTCAACCACCTCCCTGGGCAGCCTATTCCCCTCTAAAGACAGGAGATTTAGATGAGATACCAGAAAGAAATTCTTTGCTGTGAGGGTGGTGAGAGCCTGGCCCAGGTTGCCCAGAGAAGCTGTGGCTGCCCCATCCCTGGAGGGGTTCAAGGCCAGGCTGGATGGGGCTTGGAGCAACCTGGTCTGGTGGGAGGTGTCCCTGCCCAGGGCAGGGGGGTGGAAGTGCATGATCTTGAAGGTCCCTTCCAACCCAAACCATTCTATGACTCTATGATTAAGGGTGAAGGTGGTGGTGATGGACGTTTGGACACGGTGTGGCCAGCGCTGCTCCGCAGGTGTTTTACCAACAGCTGTGTAACCTCTGGAAGAAGCGCAAAGATACGGGAGGGTGAGACTTTCGGGGATCACTGTGGAAAGGTGTGTGTGTGTGGGGGGGGATCCGGGGCGGGGAAGGGAAGGCTGAGGTGTCCCCAAACCAGCGAGTGATGGGGAGAAGCCTCCCCCCCGGCCAGGCAGCGTTGGGGCTGGTTGCCTTTCGGGTGGGGGTGAGGGGGGGGTGAGGGAGGCTGGCGCTGCGGGGGAGGCGTGGGGTGCGGGTCCCGCGTCGGGGTGTGCCGGGGGGGCGGAGCGGGCCGGGCCCCGGGCGGTGGCGGGGGGGCGGAGCGGCGCGGAGCGGTGCGGTGCGGAGCGGAACGGGGGACAGGCGGCCGGCGAGACATGTCGGTGCCCGTATCGGTGTCGGTGGTGCCCGGCGGCGGGAGGTGAAGCGGCCATGCCGCGCAGGGCGGAGCGGTGCCTGCAGATCGCCCCGCACTCCCTGGCCATCGTCCTGGTGGCCGCGGGCGAGCGGGCCGGGGTGCGGGGTGGTGGTGGTGCGGCGGAGGAGGAGGAGGAGGAGGAGAAGGCGGCGGCGGGAGCGGGGGGTGGCGGCGGCGGTGCGGGGCGGGAGCTGGGCCGCCACCGCATCGGCTACGAGATCTTCGCCGACTTCAAGCGGGAGAACATGCAGCACTTCTGGGACCGGCGGGCCACGGCGGCGGTGGCCGAGACCTTCTTCTTGGGCTGGATCGACGAGCAGGTGCTGCTGGTGCAGGGCAAGGAGGAGCACCTGGAGGTGCTGCGGCAGGGCTGGGCGCGACGCTCCCTCAAACCCCCCGCCGGCTTCCACATCAAGTGCCTGGGTAGGTGGCCCCCGGGCTCCTCTTGTTCATAATGCATCATTGCCATTCAGTATTGAGAGATATTCCGAATTTCTGATATTCTGAAATTGTTGCCAGGTCTTTACTCACTCGAACTAATTCCCATGGAAGCCACTAGGAGAGGTGATGAGTACGCTCTGAGGAAGAACCTCTGAGCACTGGTGGTTTGAAAAGGCCATAGCCCATCTATTCTAAGCTNGGTGTGTGTGTCTCCGGGAGCGGGGGGTGGCGGAATCTCCCCCCCTCCCCGCCGCGGGGTTTGCGCCCCGAAAGTAAAGGGTGAGGCGGGAGGGGAGAGGGAGGATGCGCTGCGGGGCCGGGGGGGGGGCATCGGGGGTGCCGTCGGGGGGCGTTCCTCCCTTCCCTTCGGTGTTTTCGGCTTCAAACCGGGAATTGTAGATTTTGGGTTAAGGCGTTTTTCACTCTGAGGGTCGTGAGAGCCTGGCCCAGGTTGCCCAGAGAAGCTGTGGCTGCCCCATCCCTGGAGGTGTCCAAGGCCAGGCTGGATGGGGCTTGGAGCAACCTGGTCTGGTGGGAGGTGTCCCTGCCAAAGGGTTGGAGCTGGATGATCTTGAAGGTCCCTTCCAACCCAAACCATTCTATGGCTTTATGATGATACCCCTTTGCTGGGTGAAATGCTGCCCTTCTGTGGGGTGGCTTCTGCAGCTCGCTCCTTGGCCATTCTCATCTCAGGTGTTTTGCTACCAAGGGGGTCCCACACCCTCCTGAGCTCCGAGACCTCTACACCATTCGGGAATAACTGCTAACATTTACAGAGAGTGCAAGATTTAATTAATATTATAACCAGTTCATTAAAAATAATAATCTTTAGCATTAGAAATCTAAAGAAGTTTATCGAAAGTGAGAATTTTAGCATTAGAAATCTAAAAAGGTTCATTTAAAAAGCTACTTTTGCTTTTGAAATCTAAAAAAGTTCAGTAAAAAGCATAATTTTAGCATTTCTAGCCTTGCTAAACCCATATTTCACTTCATACTCGGATCTACCTGTTGGCTCAAACTTGTGTCACGGTCTTGCTGGGAAGGTGTCTCCCATGGCAAGAAGTAGTAGGAGGAGGTGAGGAATGTATGTTTTCTTTGTGGTGTGAGGCAGGTGGCTTTTGGAGCAGTAAATGGCAAGTCTGTCACGGGGCAGTGGGATGAAGGTTCAGGTTTCGGTGTGACCCCCCCCCCCAAGGGAATCCCACCTGGGTACGGTGTGGCCCAGGAAGGAGCACATCTCTTCCTGAATTTTCTTCTGGAAACCAACAAACAAAAAACCATCCTAGCATGGAGAGCAAAAATGTCTCCAGCACTAATTTTGACACGAGGAAAAAAAAAAAAAAAACCTCCTAAGAAATAAAGCTGTGGCTGTTTGGTGTGTATATTGGGGGGTTGTGAAGAAGAACAGAACCAAATTTTTTCTTAGCATTTAAGGTGACTTGTGACCTTCACAGCTTGAAACATGCAGGTTCTCTTGTGGAGAGAAGACAAACTGTGAGGATTTAGTTTATTGCTGTCCGGGTCTCCTCGCTGCCCACGGCCGCTGCGGTGGTGATGGAGAGGAGAACTCTGTCTTCCCCATGTACAACTTCCATCATCTGCATCTCACACGGGGAGCAGCTGGACCAGGTCACAGAGCTGGAGGTGCTCTCTCTGTGCTGGGAGTTTCAGATCCTTAAAACAGGATGCTCCCGAGCATTTCCTATTTAAAAAAAAAAAATAAATTAGCTGAGTAAAGTTCCTGCAAAGTGTGAATATTCAGTGTTTCCCTTTTTTTTTTTTTTTAAATCTTGGTTTTGAATGTTTTTAGCTGTTGCTGTCCTTCTGAAATAGGCGATGCAGAGCCTGGTCACTTCTGCTCCTCAGCAGGCTTGTCTCTTGCCCAGTTTTCAGGCACTTCTCTCTCACTCACTGTTTCCCCACCAGACTTATTAGATTATTGCCATTTTTTCCGTGCCGAGGGGGAAGTTCAGGACACTCTGCCCGTTTAGAAATGAGCTGATGGACCTTTTTTTCCCTCATTACAGTGAAAATTCCTCTGAACCTCGGTGCTGGAGAACAGGCGGTAAATCCTGTTCCGGCGATGGAGGATTTTTCCATGTTCCACCAGTATCTAGAGGAGGGTGAAAAGTTGGGTGGCGGGCTTGCATCGTGGTGGGGGTTTTGGATGGAGTTGCTCTTCCTGGCCAGCAAACGAGGGGGGAAAAACCTGCTGTGTGCTGCTTCCCACCCAGGGCTCCTAAATCCTTATACTTTTGCGACAAAGCGAGGTGGGTAGTGTAGAGACACGGGTGGTGGGTAGTGCTGGCCGCCTCGTGTAGCTTGCGTGGGCTTTTTGGCTCCAGTTGGATCAAGAACGAAGAGCTTTTCAATGGGCACCATCAGCTGGTGGAGCGTAAGGGTCGGTGTTTGAATTTTGGGGTGTCCCCCTGGCCATCGGGTGGCATTCCTCGGCCAGGAGGGCTATGGAAGGGTGCGCTCTGACCTTGACGTTGCTGAAGCCAGGCAAGAAATGTAAACAGGCCTTTTGGGGCCTGGTTTAAAATACGGAAACACAACTTTTGGTAGAAGTTCGCGTTAATAAGTAAGCTCGCCGGTGTGTAAATAATACGCATTCCTTGGGGGGAGTTTATCTTCACTGAGAATTTACAAAAGACTGGAGCCAAAAGTTTTCATTTGACTTTAAAAATAGCAAATGCCTCCCGGTATTTGATTAAAGGCTGTGAAGGAAGAGCAGGGACCTGCTGGAGTCCTGCCTGTTGAGCAGTGTCCTCAGCTGCGCTGAATGAGGTGGGAGCGACTGATTGATTTCTGTTTTTTTTTCCCCTGCCTTTTCTTTTCCACACCCAGACGGATAATTCAGGTCTCCTATCTAAGCAGATTCGACTTGCACCGGGCTGTAAAGTTGGGTAGTTAAAGAAGAGTCAAAGTAACGGGCCTGGCCCTTGGGCATGAGCATCTGCTTAAATGTGTGTAATTGTATTTTCAACATAATTAGGTGCCTAATGTGTAAATGGCTGTGACTTATTTAGGAGCTCTTTCTCACTTTATCCTCCACTTTGCAGCATTAAAGTGGCGAACAGTACACCTACAGACAAAAAGAAAAAGTCCCCACGCTTTTCAGCTTTTTTTTCTTTTTAAAAAAAAAAAAAAAAGTGATGGGTGAATCTCAGGCTGAGAGAAAAACCTGCCGGTTGGGAGGTGGGGAACAGTAATATTTTACTACTGTTAATAAATAACTGATGGGGTCAAGGGGAAAAAAGTGGTATGGCATTTTTCATGAAGGTGAAGCTGGTTTCGGCGGCTCTGGCCCAGCCGGTAGCCCCCCGGCTGTGGTGGGAACAGGGGGTTGCTCTGGCTGGGTGTAGCAGTCAAGGGGTGTATGGGGCTGGTCCAGGGGAGTCTTTCTCTGCGCTCCATGGCCATGGGGGTACCCAGGCAGTGGGGCTGGTTCTTGCCTTTTCTCTGGCCTGTCTGGCCGCTTGCAGAAAGGTTTGGGGTAGCTTCTTGCCCCACCTGCCCCTAGAGCCCGGCTGGGACGGGTGGATGGAGGAGGAGGTGCCTGCCCTGAAGTGATGTGGGAAGAGCATCCCGACCTCCCGCTGCTGCCTGGCAGGGGACAGGCACCAGAGATCCTTGGGCAACAGTTCCCTTCGGCTGCATGGTTAAGGGCTAACCTGACCCAGAAATTACAGCTGCAGCCTGACTTTCAAACATCTGCCCGTGTTGCTGACTTTTCTTGTTTGTTGCGGTCCAGAGCCTTGGCTGGTCTGATGGGTTGTGATGGCCATGGAGATGATAACAGCAGGAAAAAGTATCTGGTGAGGAGGAGTTTTCTGCTGCTGGGATGGTAAAACGTAAACCGGGAGGAGACTGGTCACTGAATAGGTCTTTCCCCATTTAAGCCACCCTCGCTTGGTAATGAAGAAGTTCATTAAAGTGTAATCTTTAGTTGACAGGGAGTGGTCAGCCTTGGTGTGCTTGGTGAGGGTGTATCTGAGCCAGGAATGGATTAAAACCCACGTGAGATTCCAGCGTTTGGGGATTCGCCTCTTGGATTGTAAAATCAGACCCTAGCACCAAATAGGGCAGGAAGATGAAGCACGTCAGGGAGTTGCTTTGGTGCTGACAGCTTGGGGCTGGAGGATACAGGGGGTGAAGTGTTTCACGTGTGACTTTGAAACTTACTTCTCTGCCAGTTTCCTTAAATTAAATGGTTACGCCTTAAAAGCTTGCTCAGCATCCGTTTTCTTGCAGTGATCAGGGTTATTAGGAAATTGGTGGGTGTATCTAGGTTTTTAAGCTAGCTGAAGGGGAAGCTTTGGAAACGTAAGCAGGCTTTGAGTAAACGAAATCCCCAAACCTAAATTTGCTGATTTAGAGGGTCAAGGAAACTTTATGCAAACCTATAGGTCCTGTGATGAAATTCGCTCTCTTCGGTACGAGTGGTTTGAAGCTTTTTTGTAGCTTTGCAAGGCTTTTGCAACTTAAGTCTTTAATGAGGGTTATTATTTTAATAAGATTTCTGTCTTTGACACACCTTCCATTTGCACCCACTAATATTTGTCATCCTGGGAGCTGAATTTATTATTTTATTATTATTTTTTTACCCCCTTTCAGCTCTTCTGTGCGAGGTGCTGCTGGTGTAGCAGGGATGCTCCACCTCAGTTTTGTGTCTTCGTCGCCTTTTCGTCTTCCCAGCTGCGACTTCCTTCTGTAGCTCTTGGACTTGCTTTCCCCTGTCTCGGACAACGGGCACCTTTGGGAGGTTTTTTCATACGCTTCGTGGCGGGGGCCATGCCCTTCTGTAACCACTGCTTGAAAAGAAGTGGCCAAACTTCAGCACAACCCTTCGGTGGTGCCCGGAGCAATCTCTCCCATTAGAGGCTGATGTTTCGAACGGAGTTTTCAAGAAATGTAGGGGCAATAATTAAACTAACTAGCAGGAGTTATAATTCAGCGAAGTCGGCAGGACTGGGCTGTTGTCCATTGTTCCTGCTCGGCCAGGCGTAGTGGGGGGAAACTTTTTTTTGAGGCTCTGGGAGCCGGAGCTAAGTGCTCCCTTTCTTTTGTCTCCCTCCCGCGTTCTCCCTTGCCACCAAAAATTAAATTAACACCCCACCAGTTTGGGTTCAGTAATTTTCACAGCGAGTTTTCCAGTCATTAGTGGGTGATTACGGTGCAGTGTAGACTGTTGGGCATTAAGTGTTATTCATCTATAGCCAGTCATAAAACGTGAATTGTTGTCATCTTCCCCCCCCCCCCCAATTATCTCCTTTATATCATGAAAATTTCTTTTCAGTGAGGGAGCATTGGGTTTCATAGTAATAAAACCTCCAAGGAGGAGTTTACCTCACACTCTTCTACACCTTTTGTATGCCTGGTGGCATTACCATGGGAACTTCAGGGGGTTTAAACCACAATTTTGTTTCTCTCCTTCCCTCCCACCCCAACTTAGAGCCAGTTAGAGATCCACTAACCACTTTTTATGTCTTTGAGGTGGTTATTGCAGCCTAAAACAGAAAAGAAAGAAGGAAAACCTGGGTAAACTTAAGCTGATGGCCCGGCTGAGGGTGCTTGTGAATTTACTTCCAGCTTTGAGCAAAGAACTTTGCTGCCCAGAAGTGTTGAGTTGGGTCTTTAATGTACTTTGTAAAAGCAGCTTTTAGGGACCGGAGAGAGAGAGGCGAGAGCTAAATGGGTATGGATTGTGTATCACGTGCCTCATTTCTCAGTATGTGGTTTGTGCTCACGTTTCGGTGGTGAAATCTTGGAGTCGGAAACGCTTTGTGCTCTCTAAAGAAAGCTGTGGATGATCCGCAAGACTAATGCAGCTTATCTAAAATGTATTGTGAAAATAAAAAACACAGGAAGGAGAGGTACCACCTATTTAGTTTCATCTCTCTTTCTTTTTTTTTTTCATTCCACGCAGCTTCTCATGAAGAAGCAAAGTCAAATACACTGAGGCATGGTATTCATTGTGCCACTCCAGTGAAGGATTTATAAGGTTAATGGCCAGCCAGTGCTGTCTCCCCACCTCCTCCCCCCCCACAAAGAGCACCATTGTGTAGCGAAGAGTCCTTCCCGGTGGCAAATAACTCATCCAGCCTTGCAAGTGAAGCCTATGCTCCGCATAAAGAAGCGATGCTGCAAGGGAAACGGGGTGGTTAAAAAGGAGGAGGTGGATGGGGTGCTTGGGGACCACGGCAAGGGATGAACACGGGGCCACTGGCCGCAGGCATCTCCATCCCACCCACCCCTCTTGGTGGTTTTGCGGCACAAAAACTCAAGTAATGCGTTCCCAACTTTGTCCTGTCTTTGTAATGAGCCAGTTTAGAGGCACGTTGCTAAATATTTGATTTATCAAATTGCAATGGTTTTAGCGGACCAAGCTCAGACCTCCTACGTGTGTTGGCACAGTTTAAAGTTTAGCTGGAAATGGTTTGTTTTGGTTCCTGGAGAAGTGTGTCAGTGCGGAGATGTCGCAGGAAGGGTCAGCTGTGTATGAAAACACCGCTGCCCCTGGGCTTGAGGGGCAGGTTTTTGATTCAACTCCTTTGCAAAGGGAATGGGATCAACGTCGATGTTCTCTCCCAGCTCTTCTGCTGCTGTTGCCTTGGGCCACTCATCTGGATGCTGAACCTGTCCTCCTTTCTCCTGGCCAGGAGAATTACAGCTTGTCCCCCAGGTAGGGCATGTCAAAGCTTTACCACGTTCTCGCCTGCATTCATAGAATCACAGGATGGTTTGGGCTGGAAGGGACCTTGAAGATCATCTAGTTCCAGCCCCCTGCCGTGGGCAGGGACACCTCCCACTAGACCAGATTCCTCCAAGCCCATCCCAGAAACATCCATTTAGAGAGAGTAGTAGAAAAGATGCAGCCCAGATGGATTGGGTGTCCTCCAAGGCTCTTGGCATCCAGAGCTGCCTTCTAAGCAACGTCACTCCTTCCCTTGGCTTCGGCAAACACGTGATGGCCAGGCTCCTCTTTTCTTGGTAGTCAAGGAAGGGCTGAAGTGTTCAGAGAAAATAAAAGCTACAACCAGATGGTGGTTTCCCCTGCAGAAACTGTGGCTGTGAAGCGTGAGGATGAGAGGAACTTCTTAATAATTGTTTTCTGCAGTAGCAGAAATTTACTGGGGTTCTGAATATTCAAGCTCTCTCCAAACTTTGTTTAAAATACAAAAACATAAATGTTTTGATTATTTTCTAATGATGTTGACTGCTGGGAATGTTATTGCAGTCTCCAGTTTCCAGTATCAAAACGGCTCCCTGGGTGGGCCAGATCTGGGAAAGGTTTTTAAGGATGTAATGTTCTTCTTGCAATAAAATCGCTTCACCTAAGATGTAAACATGCTTTCTTCTGTCTGGTATCCCTCCGTTTATGACCTGGAATTTCACCTGAGACCTGTGATGAGAAATATCCGTATGTTAAGAATGTCCAAACATGTATATTTTGATGAAACGAAGTGCTTTCCTGCTGACATTTGAGCGGGTCTTCACAGCCCCTTTTGAAATTGGGCTCCTGTTCTCTTCCACAGTAGCATTCAAAGGCCGGTAACTACCCAGGGAGTCTGAGTAGTGGCTCTTCTAGTTGCTTTTTTTTTTTCTATAGCAGAAAAGCAATGGTGTAATATTGCCATCGGCACTTATTAAGCCTATTTTTGTGGTGTTTGTTTTTTTTTTTTAATGAAAGAAAGTTACTATACGTGCATTTAAATATGCACAGTGTAATAGCTTCTGTAGTGTGTTTTCTGGAGCCTGGATTTACTCCTAACCCATGCAATGTGAGACTTCGCTGTTGTTCTTCCTTGAGGGGGAGGACATGGGATGGGACACCAAAATAGCAGAAGTCCTATAGCAGAAGGCTATAAAATGAGTATTTATTTTTTTAAAAAAGGGAGGTTTTGTATCCTTTAAAAAAAAACACCCGTGTACCAAGTCTAGTGAAACTTGGAGCTTAAGAAGAAAGACAGATAAACATTCACTCTTTCAGACTCCAGTTGTATTTCCCACTGTGGTAACAATATCCATGGGTATCTTTCTGCGTGCAAAGAATATAAAAGAAGTAGATAGGTTTCTGGATGCATCAGCCTTTCTCCAGGTCATTGTGAGGAAGACTTAGTAGCCTAATAAATACATCACATCTACCTACCTTGTCTTACCGGTATCCTTGGGTCCATGTGCTTATCACAGAATGGTTTGGCTGGGAAGGGATCTTGAAGATCATTGAGTTCCAACGCCCTGCCTTGCGCAGGGACGCCTCCCACTAGACCAGTTTGCTCAAAGCCTGGCCTTGGACATCTCCAAGGATGCCCCATCCACAGCTTCTCTGGGCAACCTGGGCCAGTGTCTCACCACCCTCATAGTGAAAATTTTTTTCCTTATAGAGCCCTGCAACAGTGCCAGCAGCAGTGAGTACAGTGCATAACTGATGTCCCTTCCCAAAGACATCAACCCAACATAAATGAGATTTGTCATTGCCAGCTAATTTATTGTGGTCATATTCTACAGAGGGGTAACCAAAGCCCCATAAGCTCCACATGATGCTGCAGTGAACTTCTATACACTGGAGTTTGGTGTTTTGGGGGATTTGGTTTTGTGGTGGGTTTTTTTGTTGGTTTTTTTTTTTTACTTTTCTCTTAAGGGGGTGTTTTAGTAAAAGGATTCTCAGTGTGTTATTTGGCTGCCAATAGTGCTGAGCCTGCCCTCGAGCCTTCCAGCCCGTGTGGGAGTGGACTCTGCCCTTGCCTCCTGCTCCAGCAGACCGGCATGAAATGTTTGCTCTCCCGCTTGCACGTAGGGCAGGGTTAGTGCCCAGACAAGTTCCCTTTTCATTGACAGATGAAATAACAATAGCTGGCATTAAGAGCCAGCCGGAGTGTTTTCTTTGGGTTTCCCTGAAGGGCCTCCTTTGTCTCCACCGTCTCTGCTCAGGGAAACCCGTACACCTTGCTTAATCCGAGGGTGCTGTCGAGATGATCTGGCTTCTGAAGCCCCAAGTAGGTCAGCATCCATGTGGGAATCTCTGGCAGGAGATTTCCAGTCAGGCTTTGCAAATGTCCTCTGTCAAGGTTGGTGTTGGCAATCCTGAGACCCCAAAGAAGAGGGTGAAACGTCCACCTGGGAGCAGAGCAGAAGAAGGAGGTCCTGGTGGACCATCACGTGCTTAGTGCTTATATGGCCATATAAGTCAAAGGAGGAGCAGATTGTGGGTGGTCGGACGAGCCCAGATGGAGGTTTTCGAGAGCCTGGTGTCACATTGTGTGTGGCCCTGGTTTGGCTTTGAGAACTCAGCAGCTCGCCTGGGCTGTAGGGATGTCCTAATTAGCCGCATGTTCCCAAGGCGGTTTAACCAGTTGAAAAACAGGATTTTAAGGTCTGTTTTAAAGCAAAGACAGTATCTAACATACTAGACACTATTAGCAGGAAAGGTTATTAAAAAAATAAATAAAAGGGTGTGAATTTTATCCCTGGTTCAATTTGAGAAGAGAATTTAAAGGGGCACATTCACCCACTGTTTCTGGAATGGGACTGAAAAAAGCTTTGAGGACACTGTCGTCATTGATAATTTGTCACAATCTGGGTTAAAAAGACATACTTTCTTGGTGTTACTGACTGAAAAATCCTTTGCAGTTATAGAGGAAAATGTTAGTTTTGTGAGAAGCTACGGAGAAGAATAGTCATGAAGGGGTAAAGAGTGGGTAAATAGGGAGCAGGAATACAGTAACTTCCATTCTCTGCAATCTTAGATGCTCTAGAAACAAGTATATTTTTCAAACAGGCATCTTCAGACCAGATGTCACCACTGTAGAGAAACCTCCTTTACAAATATGAACATCTGGTAGGAGTGGGAGACAGAAAGAGAGGGGAGACTGACCAGGTTTTTAGTGATATGACGAGATAATCTTGGATGTGGTGTTTCAAATGGTGGGGAAGCAAGTCTGACAAGTGTCAGGTCTGCTCTGTTTTTATCAAAAGTGGAGACTTTAATAGTAGTTAATGCGTTTTCTGAGGAGGTTTAGCTGCGTGGTATCATCTCCATCTTTCAGATGACTGGGACATGCCTCCAAGGTGGGGAAGGAAGAGCGTAGGACTCACAGGGCTGCAAAGCTTTACAGTGTTTATTAGAGAAATTTTGAGTTCCTTCATAGAGCTATGTGTGTGAGGGTGTCTATAATATTCTAAGTGCTGTACAGACAGAGGTTTGCCGTTACCTTGAGTGGCCTTGATTCAACAAGACGCAGATGCCCACATACCAAATTAAGTCTGACTTTGGTGGGAGGGCTCGCATTTTTAAATCTGGGCACGTTGTATGCTCTTGTATTTGCCTGACTGTTGTTAAGAGATGCACCTGAGGAGTTAATCTGTGTGGTTAATCCCAGAGTGGGTTGCCTGTGTCTAAGATGGGAGACCTTTGATCGTTGGGCTTGCAAAACCAGGACTAGAATTCTTCACATTTTTATTTTTGATGGGTACGATACTCAGATAAATAAACAGCAGAAGGGTTCATCCAGGGTCTGTAGGCACCTTCAGAAAAAGTATGATGAGGAAATACTTCTTACTTCTTTTATTAAAAGTTAAATTAATACTTCTTCAATAAAAGGACGAAGAGGAAATCTTAACTCATACTTTGTCAATAAAGATGAAGTCATAAGAAGTAGGCAACTTGACCTACAGTCATTTTGGTTCCTGTCCTTGGGCAGGAGTTAGCGGCTATCATCTTGTCATTTTTCATTTATGGCAGTGGCTTCCAGCCTTTAGTTTATAGATTTCTTATTGATTCAAGTCCTTTTGCTCTCGCTTCCGAGGTATTTCCTGATTGTTAGTTTGTCTTTGTTAGAGGTGTACAGCCAGAGCTCCTGGGTGAAGCCAGTGCCAAGTAGCTGTTGGAAGGTCTGCAGGGACTTGCTTCTTGGCTACCTTTCAGGCGCAGGACGGCTGCGAAATGTTTTAGTGTCAGAATCACTACATCTATCATTGTTCTGCTTCTCTCTGTCAATAGCTAGTCTCATTCGGTGACATATTTGATCCTAAAGAGGGAAAGCAGATTTACCTGTGTGCCAGCACGCGAGTCTCTTTAATTTTTCTGCTCGGGTAACTGTTGGGCTTCAGGTTTCAGTGGTTACCTGGATTAATCCCAGCGCCCTCTTTCCAGTCTCCTCGGCGTTTGTGTTGAGACAGAGGACAAAACACGTCCTGTCTGTTGGGAGCCACTAGACACCAGTCATCTTCTGAGATGGAAGGAAAGTGAGCTACAGGCTTCAGAGCTGATTTTTGTGACGAGTGATGGGGGTAAAAAGGAAATAATTTTGACAGAACTTTTTCCCCCACTGGCTAGGAAAAATGTTGAACAACCGGGACCTGCTATTTCAGATATTTTCTCGTTTCCATGCTGGTGAACACTTTTGCTCGGTGTCTTGGGCACCTGTTTCCAGTTCTTGAGGATTTTCCATTGTTTTGGGTCATTTACACTGCCTCCTGTCCCCATGAGTAATAACCCACCAGTGTAACGGTTCCTCGGTTTTCTTTGGTTTGCAGATTGCTGACTTTCCGGGGGAAATAACAGCAAATATAAGTGTCACTTCTCACCTTTGCCTTTCTGTAGGCCTTTTGGAAAGGAATTCACAGTTCATTCGGGGTTCTGCAAACCCCAAGTTGAAAACCACTGACCTCGCCAACCCCAGCGTGCAGGGACCTGAACCTCAGTGCTCGCTCGGCACTTTTTCCCCTTCTTCTCCCTGCTTGGAGGACACCTGCGGTGGTGACTTTTGGAGCAGATCCCCAAGCCGTGTAGAGCAATGGCTGGCACTTGGAGGGCTGCCTGCTGGAAAGCTTGGTCCAAACGTTGCTCCTTGTCTTGTGTTTGACAGCCACGAGTCCTTCGGGGCAGAGAACTTGGTGGTTCTGTCGGATCGATGTTGCTCTGGGCACTCCTGTGCTGACCTGGGGCTGAAGTCCATGGGTGTTCATAGAATCATAGAATCATTTAGGTTGGAAAAGACCCTTGGGATCATCGAGTCCAGCCATCTACCCTGCTCGACAAAGTTCTCCCCTACACCGTATCCCCCAGCCCCACATCTAAACGACTCTTAAACACACCCAAGGATGGTGACTCAACCACCTCCCTGGGCAGCCTATTCCAGTGTCTGACTACTCTTTCTGTGAAAAACTCTTTCCTAATGTTCAGTTTTCCTAATGTTCACTGTGTTCTCACAGTGCAAACCCCTAGATAATGCTACTCGCATACGGGGTTACCTGTGAATGAGAGGTAAGCCGTAAATAGGCAACCGGGCGGAGAATTCTTGCTCGAAACCTGCCTGGATTTGCTTTACCTGTTTTCTCACCGCTTGGGCTGTAGTAATTGCTTGTTGTGGCACCCCGCAGCCTGCTTCATGAATGAGTTGCCTGCCTGAGTCTTTGTGAAAGCTTCAGTTAGAGCCACGGTGAGTTTGCAGTCGCAGATACTTAGATACGTGCTCGGCTTGGATCTGGAGCCACGGACACGTCATACTTCGCAGATGGCTATCCTTAATTGAATTGCACGGGTTTTTCACTTGGAAAATGAGCTCGGGGCCTGTTGGGTCAGTAGGCAGTAAGAGGAGTTCCAGTTCCATAGGGTGTTGGAGGAGGAAACTGGGGCCTGGGATGGTTTGTCTGGCATTCCTTTCACTAGACGGCAAGACAATGACTGTCGCGTGATGTTACCCATAGGTCTTAGCATTGTGTAGGACTTCTCGCAGGCTGCTTCTTTGCTAATTATGGTAAGAAAAGATGAGATTTGCACCTCAAGGCAACGCTGCATCTTCTACTGACGCAAGTTTGTCGGTACTGTCTGGTTCTCTTCTCCCTGTGGCAACACGCAGCAGAATATGTGGGGAAATGACCTGCTCTCATCCTGGAAAAGGTGGAAAGGGAAGTGGCATCTTGTGGGGTTTTCTTTTCCCTTCCTGAAGCCAAGGACTCTTGGCCCGTTTGCGAGGTGACCGAGCTTTGGCTCATTGTTAGGCTCCTTGGTTTCTTGCAGCCAAACACAAATGTACCTGAGCTAGTTTTGATCTCACCAGCTCAGGTATGGTTTGCATTCTTCGACTCCAGCAGTGATTAGGGCTTTCAGCAGTGGCCAACTCCCCGTGCCGCTCAGGCAGCCCGTGATGAGTGTCAATAAGTGACATAAGTCCCTGGATTAAAGCTACTTCAGGCTTATCTAGACTAGTTGGGATCCCGTGACCCTCCTCCACAGTCTGAGCTGTTGCAGTGAATTCCTCGGGGCTTTTCCCTTCCTGCTGTTTGATTTTCTTTTTTCTTCTGTGGGCTTAGCAAGTGTGTGGCTTTTGCCTTTATCCGTAACTGACCCTTCCTCCATGCTATCTCTCTGCTTCAAAGCTTGTGCCAGCATGCAAGCTCTGCTCTTCCTCCCTCCACGGCTGGCTTTCTGCCAGGATCATGCCAGCCTGATGAAGTGTCAATAATTACCTGTCCTTTCCCATCCTACCTGCTACCCCGCTGCTTGCGGCATCATCCTTCTTCTGTTGGCTCTGCTCTAGCAGCCTCTCTTATCTCCACCTTCCTTGGGGGCATCCTTGGCTCCAGAAATGTCATTTGGGGCTAGCTGGGGCTGAGCCTCCAAAAGTTGGCTCTTGGAATGGATATGGGGCTATTTCGCTTTGAAGTCAGACCATGCATTTTGCAAACTATATCTTTTTCACCCTTAAAAACATGAGATGGTTAAGGCAAGGCATGGCGCCCAACAGCGTGGGAACAACAGGGTTGAGAAACCGTCTGCTGGGACCTCGTAGGGTAGATATGGAAAGTGCTTGAGTCAATCTACCAGTGTTGTCCTGAACTTGCCTTTTTTATCTCTGTTTTCTCTTCGCTGAGGAAGGCGCAGGTCTATTTTGAGATGTTTGACTACAGGAGTATAGTCCCTCCTTACCATTTTTAGCAGGAACCGAACTTCTCTCTGGATCTGTGGTGCCACAGTGGTTGGAGCTGGTGTGGGTCAGCACCATTAAGGTCTCCCAGCCTTTGCTCTGACGCAGGAGCCCATAGTGAGCCGGCTCAAAGGCAAAAACCTAACCTGGGGTGAGGGGAGAAGAAAAGGGAGATTGGGATAAATTGCTGTGGACCTGCAGCCTTGTCTTCTCTGCTTTATAGTCTGCAAACAGGTACTTGTGGGGTCAGAAGATAATTTGGGTGGGAAGGGACCTCCAGAGGCCTCTGGTCCAGACTCCTGCTCACAGCCATGGCATTGAGGCAGATTGCCCCCATCATCTAACCCATAATGCTGCGTTGAAGACCGCAGCAGCTGACAGCAGCTCTGGTGGATCTTGTGGGTGATTTCCACATTTCTTGCATGTTTTGCTGTGGATGGGTCCTTTTGTAACTCGGGCTCCTGTGTAACAGGTTCCCCTGGTCCTCCTGCCTCCAGTTGCTCTCCGTAATGGGAGACCTGGGAACACACAGCCCTGTCTGGTTGGCTCTTCCACCCACGCCGTTTGGACACGAAAGAGGGGAGACTTAGATTAGGTATTAAGAACTTCTTTCCTGTGAGGGTGGTGGGACACTGGAATGGATTGCCCAGAGAAGCTGTGGCTGCCCCATCCCTGGAGGGGTTCAAGGCCAGGCTGGATGAGGCTTAGAGCAACCTGGTCTGGTGGGAGGTGTCTCTGCCCAGGGCAGGGGGTTGGAACTGGATGGTCTTTAAGGTCCCTTCCAACCCAAACCATTCTATGACACCCTCTTTTTTGACACCAAAGGGACACCTTCTGGAACACACAACTATGAACAAGATTAGGCAGCTGATGGCTTTGGTTGCAATATGCTTGTTCTTTAAAAAACAAACAAAAACCAAAAAAGCACAAAAACCCCCACAAAATGTTGGCCTGCCTCAGCCGTATTTCTCTGTTTTGACAGATGCTTAAGGTGATGGACAGAGCCATAGTTGTCAGCAGCTTTTTATAAGAGGATCTCTTCTTACCATGCTGCTAGGTCTTGGGAAGGACTTATTTTTTGCCAGCCACTTCTTCCATGGTTTAAATTTTTTCCCCAGAAACCCAGGAATAGCTGCTTTAACTAATTGTGGTAGACCTTTTGAAAGGGCCAGTAATGCTGAGAAATTGGGTTGTAACGGCTTGGTGAATGGAAGTTACAGAAAACAAATTAACCGGGTGCTCTTTCTTTCTCTCCTAACCTCATTTTTCCACTTCTTTTGTGACTTTTCTGTCTGCAGTTGACCTGCTCCTTGAGCAACCGCAATCTTTTTACTCGGCTCATTAAATCATGTTTTCAGTCTGGCTTTAGACTCACAAACCACTCTTGTTAGTGAGCATTTCCTTCTTATCTCCTTCCTCTCATTCTTATCTCAGCCTTTTGGCGGAAAGCACTTAACAGAGGCTGTGGGCCTTGAAGTTGGTCTCCCTGAATAGAGGGGAGGAGGAGACATTGACCGTTCCGGCTTTAATTTCAGTGTTTCTGCAGCCTGATGCATACCCTCTGGGCTATGAAAATACCCACTTCACTGACTCCCAGAGAATTAATCTTTTGAATAAATGATTAAAGAAAACCCAATAAAACCCTAGTTATATATTTTTTTGCGTATAATCTGGTTGTGTTCAGGGTGGCTGGTCAGCAGATTTGGGGGTCCACGCCACAGCGGAGCTGGAAAGGGACTAGTTAAAGGAAGCAACCGAGTAGATGGATGACCCTTGTGCTTTTAGGAGCTGTTACCAAACCCCTGGTGGGTTGCTGGAGGAGGCAGGCTGGGTAACTCTAGAGCTTCCCATCCCATCTTAGATAAAAGGTCCAACTTTTATTTGCATCATTGGGGATTCTCCAGTGGCAGTAGGAATTAGATTGTGTTTCCAGTGAAATGAGAAATAGAGATGCCTCAAGCTAAGGGGAACACAGGAGAGAAAGAATATATGAAAACACAGACTTCATGATTTGTCTGACTCTTTCTTCTAATATCCATTTCCTCTCTTCTTGCCCAAGTAAATATGTTTTGCTGTTGAATTGCTAACAGATCAGCTTCTGAGGGTCCAGCCAGGAAATACTTTCTCCATCTCCAGAAGTGAGAGTGCTCTTTCAGAAACAATTTGCAGCTCTCATCAGGGCTGTGAAGATAACGTGAATAATGGCAGCTGGGTAAAACTGTTCTGTAAGTGCTGGAGCCAGACTCACCTTGGACTCAGCAAAGAGGGGAGGTCACCCTTTTTCATGTTTTCCTAGGCGAACTATGAAAGCTGCGGGTAAAGTTGAATATTCATGTTATTTAGTTGCTTGGCAAGAGTAAATACATTTTTCTACTATCTTCTGGACAAACTGCAGCTTTCTTTTTAATGCTGTTAAGTGACTGGCTTCAGATAAATTGTAGAAGATATGGTGGGATAAAATCAAGCAATTCTCTGCTCATGTGTTCCAGTTATTCTGCTTTACACTTAAACAGTTCAGAAGTGTGTGTGTGTGTAAGCAAAGTTTTGCTGCCAGTTGAGCGAGATTGTGTACCTTCCCTGATGGTATAACTCATACAAAATATGCTGCCCACAGCATCGCTAGAAATACGATATAGTGGCATTTGCAAGCCCAGGCAATTATATACAAGATTTTCTAAATGTAGAATCCAGAGCTGGCTGTCTGACTAATGCGTTGGTAAGGGCACGCCTGACTTTATTAGATACGAGTCTATTCTTTGGCTTTATTAGATAGGAGTCTATTCTTTGATCAAGTCACTAAAGCTATTTTATTTTTTCTTTCTGACTAGCTAGCAGTGTCTGGGCAAGCTGTCTCACTCTGTTAGCTTCTGACCCCTTGAAAGTAAAAGCATCATCCGTTTTCTTCAGAAGTTTCTGAAATTTATGACTGTACATCCTAAACAGGGAAGGGGAAAATATAGACAATGTGTTAAAAGGATTATTGCTGGTGCTGTTTGTATTTCCTTCTCTCGGTCCACTTGCCACTCATTTAAATGAAATCTCTTCCTTTCCCATCCCATGTTTGTGTTGGGTGTCAGGCCGTGTTTGTGGTGGTGGCCTTGGGCATCCCACCCTGGCACTCATGGCTGGACAATGCTGAGAATGTAGATGCGCAACAAACACAATTAAAATGTCTTTGTTCCTTTTAAGAACTTGTTGTTAGGTATGTTTAAATGGAAGGGTGTGAATTACCTTTATAACTACAGTTGGGGATATTTTTTTTTTTTTTTTTTTTTGGAAGGTCACAGCTTTTCCATTGGAGGAGTTCTTGTGTATTTTTTCTGGCTGATAAGACAACTGGACCAAAGGTTTTTGCTCAGCCTGCTTTAGGCAGCAGCCCAAATACTCAGGCATTTTATCTCTATAGAGGATAGAAAAACATTTGAGAAACATACTTGAGTTGATAACAGAAAGGTAAATAGAAAATTGCAGGAACAAAGGCAGGAACTTAAGCTTCTTCTTTGATTTCTTTGAAACTTACAGTGTTTACCAGTTTGTTTCAAATTCAATGTATAGGTTTTTTCCCCTCTGTAAACTTATGGTTTAAGAAATAGAAAAAAACCCTGAAGATGATGAAGATGGAGCTTTGGGGCCTCAACGTAAGAAGGACATGGACCTGTTGGAGTAGGTCCAGAGGAGGCCACAAATTCCCTTCCAACCTAAACCATTCTGTGATTCTCTGATAGTATGATTCTCTGATAGGATACCAATGTGTAACCACTGTAGTGCATACATATATTGAATACTGTGTGAAGTTTGTTTCTCAAAGCTGGAAAAATCCACCAAAAAAAAAAAAAAGGCATGAAAAAAGCCAGAGAACTAGAAAAGATGCTGGAAAAGGTAACAAGAGAGCTCCAAAGCATGGAGCAATTATTTTCACAGAATCTTCATGGTTGGAAGGGACCTTTGAGATCGTTGAGTCCAACCACAAAAATAAGAAACCAAAAAAACCCCCCACAAACAGACACAAACCAACAATCTCGGGCACTAGAGCATGCCCTGAAGTGCCATGTCTACACGTTTCTTAAATACCTCCAGGGATGGCCACTTCACCACCTCCCTGGGCAGGCTGTTCCAGTGCCTGACCACTCTCTCAGTAAAGTAATTCTTCCTAATATCTAATCTAAACCTCCCCTGCCCCAACTTCAGACCATTTCCTCTGCTCCTGTCATTATTCCCTTGGGAGAAGAGGCCAGCACCCACCTCTCTGCAACCTCCTTTCAGGGAGTTGTAGAGGGCAATGAGGTCTCCCCTCAGCCTCCTCTTCTCCAAACTAAACATGCCCATTTTGTGGAAGCTGGTTGAATTATGAGTCCCGTGGAGAAAATGAGTAGAGCAATGATGTCTTTTTGTCTTTCCTGATGTAAGGAAGCATGAAATTAAATTATTAGGAGGTAAGCTTGAAACAAATAATAATAATAAAAAAGAGCTGCTTTTTCAGAAGGCATAATAAGCTCGTGAGAAAGTGTTGTGAGGGTTCGCCGTCCGCAGTTTGACCTGGGTGAGGAGGTGGGCAGTGGGCGCTGGAGAGAGGGGGCGCTTCTGGCCGACAGCCGGGGCGCAGGGTGCGTTGAGTGGGAGATCCCAGCCTGGAAACGCTGCCTTCGAGTTCCCCGGCGTGGGTTGAAGGGGGTCAGCGCACTGGTATGCCGCCTATTGTACCGTCTTCCTTCTACTCTTACAGACACATCATTTTCCTCATCTGATAATTTGCTTCAAGGACCAGAAAAGTGAGTCTGTGGTATTTGCCCCCGCCGCTGAAAGAAAAACCTGGGGACCTCCCAAGAGCTTATTACAGAGTTGTAAGGAACTGCGTGAAGCCAGGGGTGCTTGGTGTCAGGGGCTCCTTACAAAAGGAGCTATTTACTATGGTATTCATTTAAAAATGGACTGTTTTACTTAAAAATGCTGAGCTTGGAACAAACTGACTGCAGCACATTAGTGGTTTTTTGGGTCCCGATCTCTGTAAATGCCTGAAGAGGAGATTAAATGTTTCTTCACAGGGGTAGTTATAGTGACTTTTTATGTGATTACTCATGTGAATATTTTCCATAGAGTGACAGCAAAGTACAAACATTTGGGATAACATGTAATCTAGGGAGGTTGGGGGAATTCTTTTGTCACCTCTGTTGAAGAGCACCAGCAGAGAGCAAAGATAACATAGTCCATTCATACCTCCAATAAAATAAAAAAAAATATTTAATTGCTACCCTTGCAATGTGAAACTATTTGACAGGTAAAAATGTACCTGTTGAATTCCTAGGGATTTAGCATTTTTGCTCATTTCTGATTGTTGCTCAGAGTTTGGTGGGGTTTTCTGTGTTTGGTTTTTTTTTTAATGTTCCTGGTGGAATAATTCAGTGTGTTGGATGCAGATGGTGTCATTCCTTAAGACTGTGTCCGCCAGTGTGCATGATTTCCCAATTTTGGCTTATTGTGTTGGGCTGTAAGTAACAGGTAGTAAGAAGGCCAGCATCAAAAGCAGTGTGGCCAGCAGGTCGAGGAAGGGAATTCTGCCCCTCTGCTCCACCAGCTTTGGAGCCCCCAACATCAGAAGGACACAGACCTGTTGGAGGGGATCCAGAGGAGGGCACAAAGATGATGGAGGGCTGGAGCCCCTCTGCTGTGAGGACAGGCTGAGAGAGTTGGGGGGGTTCAGCCTGGAGAAGAGAAGGCTCTGGGGAGACATTATTGAGGCCTTTCAGTACTTAAAGGGGGATTAGAAGAAAGATGAAGACAAACTTTGTAGGCCCTGTTGCAACAGGATGAGGGGAAATGGCTTTAAACCAAAATTTAGGGAATATTTAGGCTAGGTGCAAGGAAGAAATTTTTTATGCTGAGGGTGGTGAAGCACTGGCCCAGGTTGCCCATAGAGGTGGGAGTTGCCCCAACCCCAAAAAAACATTCCAGGTCAGGTTGGATGGAGCTCTGAGCAACCTGGTCTAGTTGAAGATGTCCCTGCTCGTTGCAGGGGGTTGGACCTGATGGCCTTTAAAGGTCCTTTCCAACCCATTCTATGGGTCTATGAACTGGGTCCTCTATAAGTAACGTAGGGAACACCAAGAAGCAAGTTGCTGATTTGAGAGAGGCCTTTCTTACACCATCTTATGTGGTAGTTTGAGAAGTCATTACTTCAAAATCTTTCTCTGCCCAGACCTCCTCAAGGGGTGGTTTCACAGGATGCAACGAGCTGAATGAAGAGCTCATCAGTGGGCTCTCATGGTTTACCTTGCGTTGACACGAGCTGTTACGGGGTGTCCCCAAGGATTGCCGAACTGTGCATGTCCTTAATGTGGCAAAAATGCCAGGAGCGGTGGGGACAGAGGAAAGACTTGCTCCTGCAGGTCAGGTTGTAAGGACCAACCCACATGGAGCGTTGGCAATTTGTTGGGGTAGTGAGTGGAAGCTGAGCAGAGGGCCCTTGGCTGTGCTTGTGTGCAAGACAGGCTGAGGGCAGAACAAGTCATGCTGATGTTGGGGTGGCAGACTGAGGAGAAGGAAGAAATTTTAGAATAATTAGTCCTTTGCAACAGCTTTTCCTTGCTGTGGTGGCTTCCGCGTCATTGAGTGTCATCCTCAAAAATCACATCCTTGTTTCTCCTCTCTCATCTTCAGCGTGGCTCAGCCAGGTCACCTCCTACAGCGGCAACACGCCTTGTGAAATGCCACGTCCTAGGAGAAGGCTTTTGTATCAAAAGGAGGTGTTTTGGGATAACTGCTCCCATACACTTCAATCTGCTGGACTATGCTCAAACCCAGATGTTTGGCAGAGCATTTATTACACTGATACCTGCAAAAGCAAAGTAGGGTTGTGCATTCAGGAGGATTTATGCCAGGGAATCAGGCCTTTGAGATTAAGAAAGCTAAAACTTTTGGAAACAAATCATAACGTTTGTTTCTAAACTATAATCAGAGCTTAGTCCTTTGTGTGACCCATCTGGCCCAGGCAGCCAGATCGGTGGCAGGGAGACAGCATCTCTGTATGGGGACATGTCTAGGATCAACTCAGTGCTGTGGAGAACAGAGGGAAGAGAGACTGGAAAGAAAGGAAGGGGACAGAAATAGTAAAAATGAAAAGAACAGTTGGGATATACCCTCATTTGGAGAGGAAAGCCAGTGTAAGTCACCCTCTGGTCGTGCAGACGTATGTGTGTACGTTGTGCTGTGGCGGTGACCGTGTGCCCCGACAAGGCTGAGGTTTCAGTGCTTTGACTTCCGTGTCAGCAGTGTCTTGAAAAGACCCTCTGCCTTGAAGGTTTAGAAGTAATATGTAAGCTTGATGTAATTTTGAATATAGAGTATTTAATGGTCAAAACTTGAACAGAGTAGGCAAGGAGTGGCTTCTTGAGGAGCCGGGTTTTATCCCTGAATTTTGGGTTCCCAGTGTATCAGTGGGCTCCTTGCCTTCCCGACTATTTTTCCCCACTAAAAAGCTCTGATGAGGTACGTTGTGTGAGCGTGGCATCCGGTGGCTTTCCTTGCCATCAGGTAGGGTTGCTCTGCCGAGTGTTTTGGAGGATTTATCCCCGTGTGGTTTTGTTGGCTTTACGGGTACTCGCCCTCCGCTTCTAAAACGGCGCCAGAGATTTATGAAATAGGGCCTTTTATGTTTGCTTTGGGTGAGCTTTTTTTTTTAATTCCAGGGCAGCAGTCCAGCAAAGCGCATCTCCACTTGCCCCAGCCTATAAAACGCGCTGGTTTTGCCCTCTTTCTTCTTTCTGTCTTCGTCCAGCCGCGTTGCCTTGTGGCAGCGAAGGAAGGTGCGCCTTGCTGGCTGGCTGGTAAAGCCCAGCTCGTTTTGCTCTGAGCCATTTCTGGAGTTTACCTCACAAAGGGTAAAGCCCGTTGACGCGGCGCTAATTATCTCTGCCAAGAATGCGGGGTGGTTCAGTGCTGCTGTCAAGCTGCTTCAGACCTCTCTGACAGGTGAAGAAGGCTAAGAAATAGCCATATTTTGCTCCCACGACCTTGTTTAAAGGTGATACAGGACCTTCCTCCTCCTCTTTTTTTTTTTTTTTTTTTTTTTTTTTTCCTCCTGCAAAACACACAACTTTTGGTTAAGAAATGAGCTCACCACCATCTTCCCTTCCCCCCCCCCCCGGCGGTGGTGTGAGCAGTTTCAGCCTGACGAGGAATGCTTGATGTAATCTTCGGAAATTAGGCACGTAGGTGTGTTGTCATTGTTAGCCTGCTAGTGGCCGTTTAGCTATTTTATCTCAGTTATAATTAAAAGCGTGTTACCTGGAAGGGAGGTGGGTCAGGAAGCTGGAGCTGGATCCAAGGCGGGATGTGTTTGGACCTGCGGATGGGAAGTGTCTGGCAAAGACGGTGCCTGTAAGTGTCTTCCAGCTGTCAGGCTACCTTTATACTGAAAAAGGAGATTTCTGGTCACAAAATCATAGAATCATAGAATTGCCTGGGTTGGAAGGGACTTTTCAGATCATTGAGTCCAACCAAAATGTCCGGTTTACGCTGTTATTTGAAGAGGTTTTTTTGCCACTTGGTGCAAACTTCTGCATAGCTCTCCTCAAATCACCCCCATCAACATATGGGGTGTCTCTGTCTAGCTGAGATGAAGCGTTTTCCTCCTATAAAACTATTTATTTCCCCCTGCAGAGGAGTGAGAAGCTGCGTGGAGTCTAAATGTGACATGCAAAGCACGGCTGCGTGGTTTGAAGCATTTTGTTTCAGGGTCTCCCGCAACCCACAGCTTTCCTTGTGAGCTGTGACCTTGTGAGCTCTTCAGGCCTCAGGGGAACGAACCGTGACTTCGTTTCAACCTCTTCCACCTACAAAATGAAGCCAAAGTTGAAGTCTTTGTTGCGTGCCCTTCTTCTCTGATGGTTTTCCCGTGAAGTGAATTTGACAGGGACGTTGATGGAGAGCTCTTGAATATGGCTGGTGTCCTCTGGCTTCCCTGGAAGATCTATGGATAGAGGACGCTAAACAAGAGCAAAATCTCATTAAGAGGTTGGAAGATCCCTTGTGTCTAATTCAGTGCATTTGAAATGGTGGAAATTTATTTGTAGGGTTGAAAATGGCCATCCTTTTAAGAGTAACTGGTAGTGTCATCAAGGGAGTGGTAAACATTGCAGCATCCTGAAGTGATGAGGAAGGTACACCAAAGCCTTCCTTACCGAAGGCGTGCAGGAGAATGATGCCCTTTGCTTCGCAGAAAAATACCCAACCTTGTGGCTACTTGTCATGGGCCAGATGTGACCTTCTGCCAGAAATTAGTAATGATTTAGGGGAGAACCAAAGTTTGCCTCTGAATGGGGCAATAATGGGGTAAATGAGATTTTTGGATTATTATTTTTTTAATGTTTTTATAGATTATTTTAACAAGCACCAAGTGAATTCTTTTCTTCAAATGACATCGTGGACTGAGTTGTTTCTGGTAGAAAATGAAACCCCGTGTCTTTAGCGAGGGGGAAGGGAGGTGGGACAGTAGTGACAAACCCAGAAGGACACCAACCATCTGCAGGTCGGTCTCCGGTGAGGAAGGAAACCGGCTGTAGCTGTTGTCGAGGAAGGGGGTGCCGCTCCTCATAACCCAGAGGAAAGGGTGTGAAACGCGGTAATAATTGTAGGAAACAATTGTCATCGTTGTTCTGCCCGGACTGCGCCCTGCACGGCCTACGGGAACAAACACGGGTCTCTCTGCGTCCGCGCTGCTTCGGCCTCGTGCTGCAACCAGAAAGGAAATCGTGAAGTAAAAGGGAATCTTGGCAGGCTTTGGTGTTCCTCTGCAGAGGGGTGGGAAGGCGAGCAGAGTTTCAGTGTACCCTGCAGAATGGGTCCGTGTGGTCTGAAGTGTTTCAGGGCCAGGCAGAAGGCAAAACACCGGCATAAACTCCCGAATTCTTGTGCCTGTGGGCTGCCTCTCTTTGGGGTATTGGTATTAACACTATAGAAAAGTTTGAGGTTTTTTTTCCTCTGTCTTCCTTATATTCTTTCTCCTGAGCATGTGGAGATTTTTCTCCTTGAACACTGATTTACCATCATGTCTTTTCTGTTTCCTGACCCTTTCTTGGTCAGGTCAGTACCTTCCACCATCTGCATTTGGCTGCTTTGCTTTCAGCTCTCCTCTTTTCATATCCCCTGATCTTCCTTGACCTCTCTGGCTGTCCTGCAGGTATCTCCTTGGTTCAGTTCTCACCACCCCATTCCTGGGCTGTCCTGCATGTTCCTGTTGGCTCTGTTGTTAGTCGGACCCCTTGCCTACTGTACAACAGCCTCCTCCAGGGTCTCAGCTACCTGCTTACCTCTTCTCTTGTTCATCTCTTTCCATTTAGCCTTTCATTGCCTTTGTCGTGATGTTCTTCTCTGTGTAGCTTACTGGTGATATGAACCATCTCCTTCCCCTCCCTCCCAAACACCCTTTCTTGAGTTGGAAGGGACCTCAAGGATCATCTGGTCCAACTGTTCTTAGCAAAAGCAAGGTCTAGACAAGATGGCCCAGACCTTGTCTAGACCATCCTTTTGTCAAGAAAGGTTGGACCAGATGATCCTTGAGATCCCTTCCAACCTGGGACTCTATGATTCTATGTTTTTTGCCAGTCCCATCCCATTTGGGCACGTAATGAATAGTTCTCCAGTCCCTGCCTCTTGCTCATCCCGTGCATCCGGACTACGTGCACGATCTTGGGCTACGAACTTTCGAGGAAATCTAATTCAGTCTTTACGAGCTCAGACCTTTGCAGGCTGTAATTACCTCTCACCGTCATCGCCGAGACCTCCTTCCTGCTGACTTACCTGACGCAGGAACGCACGCATACGCGCCTACATATACAGCATCTCTCTTCCACAAGGTCTCTTTAGCCTGGGCAACCGCCGGATCACCTGCGCTGGACCTTTGCTGTGGCTGCCTCTTGGGCACGTCGCCTTCAGCCGCCTCGGGCTCTGCCCAGTTTTCCTCCCATCTGCTGAACCAGGTATCGTCCCCCACGTTACCCGTCCCCGTCGAGCTGGTGAGGAAGGACTCGTGTGTCTCAGCATCTTAAACTGAAAGAGGGGAGATTTAGATGAGATATTAGAAAGAAATTCTTTACTGTGAGGGTGGTGGAATGAGGTGCCCAGAGAAGCTGTGGCTGCCCCATCCCTGGAGGTGTCCAAGGCCAGGCTGGATGGGGCTTGGAGCAACCTGGTCTGGTGGGAGGTGTCCCTGCCCAGGGCAGGGGGTGGAACTGGATGGTCTTTAAGGTCCCTTCCAACCTGAACCATTCTGTGATTCTATGGTCTTTCTGGGTTGGCCAGGCCAACCAGGTTGGTGGTTGCCTTCTTTGAATGCCTTCATAATCTTTGCATGAAGTTCTCTTCAGCGTCTCTTGCTCCTTATTAACACCCACCCTCACAATAACTGCTGGTTTTGTTGTTCCCTTAGTTCTCCTGCGGTCTCGGGCAGGCAGGCAGGCACCCTTCTAGATAAAGGTGCTTTCGTGTTTCAGTTTGTCCTGAGAAGTCACAGCATCCTATTTGGTATCAAATTATTTATTAACAGCTCTGGTGAACTCATCCCTAGTGTGACATTGCCTGTCAGTGAGGTTAAATTCTTATACTGACCTTTGTAAGGAAAAAAACCAGAAAAAGCACTTTGGGAATAAATTGCAGGGGCGTCTTTGAGGGCATAAGAAGAAAGTAGGCTTTCTTGGAGAAACAGCCTTTTGTCAATGTACCTGCTTTCCCCCCCCCCCCCCCCCACTAAAGGCAGGGTGAACAGGCTGACCTGACCAGCTTTTAGTTTTGTTCTCTCTGAGTGGGCTCGCTTGCCGCCGTTTCTTGGGCTAAACGCTTGAACCGTTAAAGCAGAGAGGAGGAAAAGCCCCTGGAAAAGTGCGGTATGAGGTAGGGTTGCTGCCTTCACCCTGGCTTGGACGCGCTTGGCTGATTTCAGAGCCAGTCGTGGAACCACCCTTTGCCTTCTCCCTGCTTCTCCTCGGAGGCCCTCTGGCAGGTCTCCAGGGGCAGAGTTTGCAATCCAGGGTGCGTCGATCCTACGTTTGAGGGCAGAAGCCTGAGGAAGCGTCACTTTAATCGTGCAAAAGATCTCCGCGGATCCAACCTGTCAGCACGGGGCTCCCAGCTGAAGGCTCCCCTCTCCCGTCCTTCCTCCCCTGCTTCATTTTCACCGTTTCACAAGAGCTCGGTAGACGTGAGGCCATGTTCTTCCAGCAGTGGGGCAGCAGAACAAAGCAGTTTTGCGAGGAAATAAAGACAGTTTGTAGCTGGTTTTCATTTGTTTTGGGTTTTTTTTCCTTCCATTCGGTAAGCTGTACAATACTTCCTAATAAAAGGCTTGCTAGTTCTTGTATCGCAGCCGCCGAATTATTAAATCTCGGAATCTCTGGTTTTGCTAGAGAATAATTAGTGTGGGCAGTACCTTCCTGACACGTGCTGGAGATGTAATCGGGAATGAAGGCACACATAACAAGAGCTTTGTTAAAGCATACTTTAAAATACCGTCTTACCAGGAATGGAGAGAGCCTGTAGTCAGATAAAAAGCCAACAAGCCGAGAGGTTTGGGAAGGTGGGATCAGGTCTACGTAGTGTTAGAGACTGTGCTCATCTTGGTGAAATTTTCAGCATAGATCCTCATAACGTAGCGTCAGCAGAAATGCAGGCAAAGCTTAAAGGATTACTCCCATTAATGTGAGGATGTGAGTTTTGGGGTTGTTTTGTTGCATTAGAGCTGAAGGAGCCGTTTTGGGTGCTTAGCTTGGACTCGTGCCCACCCCTAACCATATGGTACAGCAGGGCGATGGAATGCAGATAACAACTTCATTTTCTTCGCTATTTAGGTTCAAACCTGTGCTAACAGGTCCCCCCTCCCGAGCTTTGTTTCAAACCACTGCTGTGAATGTAAGTCAGAACATTCATCCCTCCGTGCCTCAGTTTCCCCATACGGCAAAATGGCAATAGTAATAACACACTTCTTCTCTTGAGCTTGCTGTTTAATTATTGGGCTTATTGCTTGTACTCAATTTGCCTGACCGTGCCTTGGGAACACCCGGGACTGCGAAACCAGTTGAGATGATTGAAGAAACCTTCCCATGTCTGTCTGGCCAGCACCCGGGCAGTGGTGGCTCGCCTGCCCGCCTGGGCTTGTGACCCACAGGGCTGGCAAATACAGCTGGCATTAGCCAACTGGCCACCTCGAAGGGCAAGGGTGGCGAGAAGGGAGTGAAAACTTAGGGTGAGAAAGCATGCTTACAACCTGAATAAAGCCAGATTTTTCCTCTTCTGACCAGGGAGCCTGAGTACACGGCGGCTTCTGAGAGAACTTGAAGGTGTATTAATCTTTCAAAAGAGGAGCAGGAGTGAGTCAAACCAGCTAATCCATGTAAACTGGTGTCGTAGGTTGTGTGGTGAAATCCACGTCCGTCAGCCCCGAGAAGTTGCTTCGTGGGGTTGGGTCAAGCCATGTTGGAGTCCCAAGTCCTACGGGAGCCATGGGAGTAGTAATTTCTCTTTCCCTAACGAACGGCTGATGAATGACCCTTCAGATTTGGGGTCCTAAGGCACGCTCTGTGAAGCAGGAGAGTATCTCTTTACTGCTTTTTACAGGATTAAACTTAACATGGGAGGAATCTGCTTTGGAAGGGACTTTGAAGTTTTGGAGGCAGGTTAAACTGACCCCTGGAGCACTGATATTAATGTGTGTGCTCTCCAGATGTGCTGTGATCTTCTGGGGATAGGTACAGATATTGTATGTATATGACATATTACACGTATATTTTAAATCTTTCCATTTAAAAGTAAATGTTTAAACCCTGCAAAAAAACCCCGTAGCTTAGGAAAAAGGTAATATGGAGCAATTGTACAAAGGATTGCGTTGTGCTGTAGCGTTACACCAACTGTACCCAGGCTTATGCCTTGGCTTTAAGGAGTATATGATGTGTAGACCTCACTGTAGAAACTGTGTGTAGGAGGAGGCAGGGTCAAGATGCAAGACTTGTGGTTATTAGTGATCCCTCAGTCTCCTGGCCCTAAGGCTGCTCAACCTGAGAGCGTCAGGCAATCCATGGGGTCATTTTAAGGGGTTTGGAGCTGGTCTTCAAAGTCACGTCATTTTTATGATGCATTCAAGGAGAAATCTGATTGCGGGGTCAGATGTTACTCCATGAAAAGTTTGGGGAGCTGGTAGCAGCCCAGAAGGTCTGCATAGATATAAATATGAGTATACAGTATAAATAGTCCAGAGTCCCCCTACCTTTTAAAAGCCCTTAGGTGCTTTGCCAGCCAGCAGCTGATGAAATCCTCACCTCCTGGTGTCCGTGAGCTAGTTTCAGTCCAGCCGTTTCCCTGGGACCCACCAGACATATACCATTTGCTTCCCCCTCCTCCCTCTTTTTCTCCTTTTCTGGTTTCATTGCTGTTTTGCTTTCCTGTTGTGTGGAGGTGATGATGATGGTATTTGCTTTCCTGCACGTGTAAGCCACCTTCTGACCTCCTCCCTCCCCGTGTCGCTCCTGTTGTCTCTTCCAGCTGACTGTCCTCCATGGCTCTAATGTGAAATGGAAGTTATTAGATGGTGTCCCAACAGCACTTAAGAAATTAAGTGTAACTTAATGTAACTTGTAATGAAGTTGTTTCAGCTGTAAAAGAGGAAGGGGAAAGTGTCCCCGTACTTGATTTTGATGCCCTAAGAAATTGGTTGTTTGTCTGAATGGCTTGAATAAGATTCTGCTAATGCGTACAGTCTGCAGATACCTACGTGTGGAAAATTATTTGTGCACCAAGTAGTTCATGATAACAACAAAAGCTTTTGCAGGAATGGAGTATCTCGCCACAACTTTTTGAAGCACCTAGCCTACACACATGGTTATTATTTTTTTTTTTTTTCAGTTATGCTTAAAACCCAACCCCAGGACTTGTTTTTCAATATTAGTTAAATATTTTCTCGGTGTGCAAGCTGTCTTTCTAATTCAGACTAAAGTCACTGTAGCATAAAATCCCAGTGCAGAAAGCCAGAAATATGCAGGATCCGGGCCATTAGTTGTACCTGGTGAGGGTGGAAAACCCTGCAGCACCCCACACTAAAAACTCCCATTCAGCAAGCCCTTCAATTTAATACCCGATGTCCTCATTTGGGTTGTGTGGGACACAGTTTATATGCCAAAAAAAGTGGATGAACTTGCTCCCGACTATTATTTGGAGGTTGAAAAGACATTATTATCACGTCTGGTTCCTCTGGATAGGTTTCTACCAATGAAGCAAGGGGTTGTAGGCTGGTGGGGTGGGTGAGAAGTGGGACCGAAAGCTGCATCCCCAGCTGGTGGGCCGCTCCGAGCCTTGCTGTGGTCTGGACCAGATGTTGTTTCGGCAGATGCTTCCCACTGGTGTTAGCAGAGAACGTGAGGCATACGAACTCATTAGTCATGTCACTTAGGTCACTACCGCTGGCCTCAGGAGCCCTCCTTTCTTGGCCCCTGCCAGCCACCTCCACCTCATGGGAGAGGTATGTTGGGAAGTGCTCAGCTGTAAAATGGTAGGGTAGAGGCAGTCCAGGCATGTACTGTTTGTTGTTGTTTGTTTTTTTTTTTAAAAAAAAATCTTTTATTTTTATTTTTTCCCCCTGCTTAATACCTTTTCCAATATTTTCCGGAGGTCAGGAGCTGCAGAAGGCTCGCTGTCAAGCTTGCACTTGTTCTGCTGCTTTTGAAATCGGAGCTAATTTTGCCGTCTTCCAGACTTCCCCAATGACTGCAGGTCTTGGAGGTTTTGGTGCCTCAGATCGCTGAATAACTTACTGCTGCTTGTGATGTATGACCCTGACTTTTTGGGCATGATTCTGCAGGCTCATTTCAATGTCTGCTCTATTGCTGAGGGACGCAGGTTCAGGAGGCAGCTTTGGTCCTTGTCCGGTAGGAAACATCTCACGTGACTCTCGGCGATGCTGTGAGGGGCTTGGCGTGGCCAGCTCGGTGTTCCTCTACGGGGATAATGAGTGACGAGGTGAGAATTTGCCCTGTAGCATCTGTAATGGATTGGAGCTGCTTGAACACGTCCCAAGACTCGCTGCCTTTTCAGGCCCCGAGATCCTGGGAATGGTTGCACGCTGGAAGTCCTATGGCATCGTACGGCAAACACCGTAGTCTCTGAGAATCAGATCTAACAACGTTTGCAGCTCCTGCCTGGTTGGATGGGACACAACGTCTTTACAACTCTGGCTAAGCCCTGTGATAGCTGCTGGCAGCAAGGAGTTCTCTTAACTTGGGCAAAGAAAATCAAGTGCTGCTGTGAGAAGTTCTTTGTGGGTCTCCTTAGCCTGGTTGTGCCTGACCCTCTCTGAAGGACCAGCCCAGAAAAAGCATTGGGCTGTGAAGGATGTTGGAATGGGAGTTTCACCTCAGCCCAGGAGCTTCCACGTTTAGGGCTGCCCAGGGCAGCCGCTCAGGTTGACCATCTCATGGATGGACCACCTCTGAGCAGGTTTGGGCAAGCCAGTGTTGTCACAAGGCCACCTTCATCCTCCATGGTGCCAACCACCTGAAGGCCGTCCCTTGCAGACTGCTTGTGCTGAGGATGGATTTTACTGGTGCTCGGAAAACTAAACGGGGAGTGTGATGGGATGAAAACACCCCCCTGAGAATGGAGCTGGAGCATGGATTGTGCACCGATTCGTATGGGTGGTGCTGTCACCACGACCCTTAAACACTGCTGTTTCCCTGCTGCTGGATGTCATTACCTACCAGGAAACAGGTGGAAAAAATGTCCAGGAATAATGGAACAGTTTTTTTTGCAACAGGCAGTTTGGGCTTTGGCAGCTGAGGTGAGCAGGGAAGTTTCCCTTCAGCGTCTGTTTCCCCGTGCAAAACGGCAGGAAATCTGGTCTTTCAATTCCTTTGGCGCTTATCTGCACATTAACTCAAACGCCCCGAATATTTCACAGGTGAGATAACGTCAATAACAAAAATAAAGTTTAATTTCAGCGTTGCAAAAATGTGAAGCAATGTTGTTTTTTTTTTTTTTTTTTTTTCTGAGTATTGCTCCCATCCAGACCGACCGTTGCCAAACCAGCGCTCCGTGTAGCCCTGCATCCCCTGGAGGGGGAAAGACGCTTTGCCTCCTGCTGCCCTCTTTGGGTTTGAGACACCCCTGGCGTTTCCCCATAACAAATTTTTCTGGTTCCCTCAATGACAGGGGTGATGTAGGGGAGCTGAAGGGTAGTGGCAGTCCTGTCCCACTCCCTTCACCTCCTTTCCCCCACGTTTGTGCCCACTTAAACGTGCCTGTGGAGTCAGGAGTAAGAGGAGCGTGGGGAAGCTCTTCAGTTATGAAGGCTGGTGGAACTTCTCAGGCTCTGCTCTCTGCTTCTGGATCGGGACAATGGCAGAGCACTAACATTCGTGCTTAAGGCTCCTTGATGAAGATGAAGGTTAGGACTATGCAGTGATGAGCTGGCATTTTAGGTACGGAAGGACAAAGTGGGCCCTTGGACGGCAGGAGGGAGAAGGCTGGTCACCATCTGCCCTGCTTCCATTCTGTTTAATGTCTTCATTGATGACATGGACAGTGGGACACACCCTCAGCAAGTTTGCCAATGACACCAAGAGAGTTGGTGGGGTTCAGCCTGGAGAAGAGAAGGCTCCCGGGAGACCTTAGAGCCCCTTACAGTCCCTAAAGGGGGCCTTCAGGAAAGGTGGGGACAGACTTTTTGGCAGGGCCTATTGCGATAAGACAAGGGGTCATGGTTTTAGACTAAAATAAGGTAGCTTTAGACTAGATATAAGGAAGAAACTGCTCTTGTGAACTGAAAAGATTACCCCCTTTCTTTTTTTCCCCCCTCCCTTTTTTTTTTTTTTTTACCTGGTTGAACTGCCCTGGAGCGGAGATAAAAACTAAAATGACAACATGACAGAAGTACTCGGCAAGTGAGCAATCTAGGATTTATTTTCCTTTTTTTTTTCCTTTTCTTTTTTTTTTTTTTTTTTTTCTCCTCATTGACTGACTAATCTGTAAAACCAGCTGGAATGAAAAGCATCCAGCTTCACGCTTGGAGAAAAGAACTCTTTGGATATGTCACCGAGGAATTGCAGCAGCTGAGATTCGGAGCTGGCTGTAGGGCCCCTTTGCTGGTCTCCCGTGGACCTGCTGGCCAGTCTGGATTGACCTCAGTATTTATGTGGCATGAGCTGAAAGAAGAGGCTGGTGCAGAGGCTGCAGGTTCTTGCTAAGCCTTCCTCCTCCTCCTCCTCCATGGCTGGGTGCTGCGGCTGAGCTCACTGATCCTGGTGATCTACATGGCTCGCAAACGAGGGGCCACTCCTCTCCAAAGAATGTGCTCAGGAACACTGGCCCTATTAATTTATTTTATTTGGCATTATTAGGAAAAAAAAGAACCCAAAACAAAACCAACCCCAAACCCTATGTTGTCAGGATTTTCTTTAAATAGCCAGTTCTGGAAACAGGAAATTCCTTTACCTCTGGAACCAGGAAACAGATCTGACTATTACATATTTGTTTTAAATCTTTCAATGATCCGCTGCAGCCCCCTCACCTCTGACTTTCTTTCCGCTGTTCAGCAACATTCACTATTTATTTTTGATAAGCCAGTATCTGTGGGTATTGTGCAAGACCCAAGGGTATGCCTCCACGGAATAATTCCATGTATTTTGTTATAAAGCTGGAGGGGCTGATGTTTTCCTGTATCTACCACGTCTATTATATGTATGAACACCAGAAATTCTGTTCACTGAGGTTTAATACAGAGGTATGGTCTGATGACTCAGTAAAATAATAAAAAAAGAAGGGAGAAATGAGAATTGTCATCACAGAACTAAATGAAGAACAAGATTTTTATTTTTTAAATTATTTTTTTAAGGCTAATACCAGTGGAACTGGAGTATTTCTAGAAATCCAGGGCCAGAAGGGACTTCAAGGTATCTTCTAATCCATCTCCTTGCCCCCAAGAAGGATAGATGTTTATCTTCAAAACCTCTGATGAGGGTGATTTCACAACCCGTCAACAAACCCTGTGCCAGGCCTCGACTCTCTGTATAGACAGAAAGATTTTTCATAATACCCTCGAAACTTATTAGGTGTAGAGTAGGGTTTTGTTTGTCTTCATGCAGTAGAGCAGCTGATGACCATCCTTTTCGTACAAATATCTGGTCTCAGGGCTGTACGTTCTCAGGAGGTGTTTGCCACCTCTGTAACCTTCTAAGCTTTTACCGATTGACCGTGTTTCCAGATGTCTTTTGGCTCCTGTTACTTGCTTTCTTGGACCCTGTCCCAAATGTGCCTGCCTTTTTCTTTGAGACAGGGTTATTTCCCAGGCTGGGAGAAGACTCCATCTGATGCCTGAGACGGCTGCTGAGCAGAGAGGAACAGCAGGAGAGGAATATCTCTGGCTGTGCCTGTGATACCCCCTCAGTCCGTGGTCTTTTGCAAAAGAAAAAGTGTGTCATTGACCCCTAATCTGCTTGCAATCCTCTAATTTTGGTGTTTTGGTGGTACTGCTGCCTCCTTTCTTATTCTATTTATTCCACTTTTGCGGAATCTTTTTTTTCTAAGCAGAGCAGGCTGCTATTAACTGTCCTGGGAACGTGTTGGCTCTGAAGTAATCGCAAGCGGGGGCCACTGTGCCAAGTTTTGGGTTGAGGTAACTGTTTTTTCTGCTTCCAGGCCTTGATGTAGCTCCAGAAAAATCAAGGTGTTTATGGATGCTTTATGAATTAGCCCCGTGGTTGCCAGCCCTTTGTAGCAGGCTGCCGTGAACGTGCTCGTGCCGGCGGGAGAGTCCCTCTCTTGATCCCGTGGCCTTCGTGTCCAGACCTTCTCCCTGCCGTGGTGGGGTGGGTTGTTCTCAAAGCCTTTTGGTAGCCGCCTGGTAGCCTCCTCTTGCGCGCAGGGTGGGACTCGCCCCACTGCAGCTCATCCCGCAGCCCCAGCAGACAACATGGGCGTCCATCTCATCTTCTCCCTGTTTGTAGCCTTGCTTCATGCTTGGCTGGCTTTTCCCACAAAAGTCTTGGGGACAGGGATAGATGGGCAGTGGTTAACACTGATTTAGGCACAATTTAGGCACAACTGTTAATCTCTAGATACCCTACTGGGTGGCCAAGCAGAAAGTAGCATATCAAGCAGCCTTTAAAGCCTTAAATTTGCTGGTCTTCTTCAGCAGGTGACCCCTCCCTCCCAAAAAAAAGTATCTAAGAGTTTTAATTCGCTGCTGGTTAGTACAGAATCTATAGTGTCTCGTTGGTACTTTAACCAGATGGGCACTGCTCAGCCTTGCAGCTCCCACCGGGTCCCTGGCATTGGTCCCCTCCAGGACACAACCGCTTTTGATGTTGACATTATTAGCTCTCAGCAAAGGGTGGCTGCTCTCGGCAAAAGGATCCCAGAACAGTCGCCACCTTAGCGAGGAAATAAAACAAAACAGGAATAACTCTTTGTTTTAATTCCAGCGTAACGTGTCGGAGCAGTTTGAGTATGCTTTGGCACGCTGCGTGGTAATGGAGATTTTTTTTTTTTTTCCTGCGGTGGTTAGTTTGAAAAATAGCAATCGATCCCAGCTGAAAGAAGAAAAAATGTGTGTGACTCCCAGATCAACAGCTGTGTAGCTCATGGAGAGTCTGCACATTCCGCTGACCGTTCCGATACCTCCTTGTTCTGAATTAGGGGGAGAACTTAGTAGAGTAGGGTAGATGGTTGGACTCGATGATCCCAAGGGTCTTTTCCAACCTGAATGACTCTATGATTCTAATGAGCATGTTGCTTTTCCCTTTGAAACATAACCAATGGGAAAAAAATAAGTTACTAGCCACTAGTTGAAGATAAGCTTCCAAATGATGTCCCCAGAAACGTAAGGAAAAAGAACAAGTTTTTTTAACATCCAAAATAGTGGAGTTATTACTTCTTGTCTCTGTCAAGTTTCTTTGGAGCCTGTCGCGGTGTGCAGTTGAGTTTACCTGAGGTAGATGGGAGCCTTACTGAGGATTTCATCACGTCTCGCTGCAGCTCTGTCATGTCACGGTGACAACTCATCTTCCCAGCTCGCTCGGGGAGCAAGTTGGGAATCCTGATTCCGTTGCAGAGGAGCGGAGTAGCCAGCCAACCGGTCTGGCTGGGTGGCTTTGGTGCCGTCCTCCCGGATTGCAGAAAGGGAGCCGAATCCTTGAGTTTTATTCCGTGTCCCTGAGGCAGGGTGAGCCTGTTTGTGCCTACAGTGGGGTGGCAGCTCTTGGCGGTGTCACCTCAATGGGTGTGCTGAAGTCATTTTGCACCGAGGCTGAGTTTGCTACTTCTACAGCAATGATTTGCAGGGCACCTGACCATGTGTGTGAGATGGAGCTGGGTGCTGTGCTTGCCCCGGCTGGCATTTCTTAGCAGCTCTGCCCAAGGATGTGGCTTGTGGCCGTAGCCAAGGAAGAGAGCTGCTGCCAGACCCACCTCCCAGGCTGGCCAGACAGACCTCTTGTGCTTCCTTCACCTGGGATTTTTATTCACGCCTCCTAATATTTAATTATTGCCATTAAAGTGGTGGGAGACTGGCCATGTTGCCCAGAGAAGCTGTGGCTGCCCCATCCCTGGAGGTGCCCAAGGCCAGGCTGGATGGGGCTTGGAGCAACCTGGTCTGGTGGGAGGTGTCCCTGCCCAGGGCAGGGGATTGGAACTGGGTGGTCTTTAAGGTCCCTTCCAACACAAACCATTTAATGATTCCCATCAACGTATACAAAGGTGCCGATCATTCTTCTCGTTTTCCCCAGGTGCTGGGCACTGAGCACAGTCTCTCGGGGCCGCAGCCTGTGTTTTTCTAATATGACGTTTGTCTTGCTGCAAATGGTTTACCTGCATCAAATCATCATTATACTCCTGTTTGGTGCGTGAATCAGAGGACTCCTTTGGTATAAAGCATGCTAGCATTTTGCAGCATGACTCATACTGAAGGCATTAAGTTTTCAAGGAGTTATGTATATTCATGTGTATTTGACAGTGAGGCATGTGAAAAATGGTAAGTAGGTTCCCTCTGCTGCCTTGAAGGAGACTTGCCTCTTTATTAAACCATGGATGCTCTCTACTGTCTGTCTTTTGCTTAAACAAATGCACAGCTGGTAAGCTTGCTGCTATTTTAATAGAAAACTATCTAATCTTTGACCTGTGGCTTCACATATATGCATTTTAGCATTTACGTGAGTTTCTATAAAATAGGAATAGCGCATCATGCAAAGCAGTTAAATTGCTGGGTTTTCTGGAGCATGCTGTATGGGAGAGAGTGAAGGACAGGGCCTTTTTCAGCCTAGAGAAGAGATGGCTTTGGGGGGGACCTTATAGCAACCTCTCCCTACCTATGGGGAAGTTAATGAAAAGATGGAGCCAGGCTCCCAAGGGACAGTGGTTGCAAACTGGAATGGAATTCTCTGACCAAGTTTAAAAAAAATAAAATAAAAAAATCTTCATGAGGATAATTAAGCATTGACATCTTGCCAAGAGGGGCTCTAGGAGCTCTGTCCGTGGAGCTTTTCAAGGCCCAATTGGACCAAGCCTATGTGACCTCACGTGAAGTCAGGGTTCTCCTGCTCAACAGGAGACTGGAGACTTCCCAAGGTCCCTTCCCACCTGAACAACCTCATTTAGTGACGTTACCCATAACATGTCACCTTTGGAGGTGAGCAAAATGCAGCGTGGCCTGAGCTTGCACTCCCTTTGTTATTCCACTTCTAAATGGGAGTAGAAATGGGATTCTGCTGTGATTGTGCTAAACTTGGTGTCAGTGGGAAGGTCTGTTGCAGCAAGTGTTTCCATAAGTGCTTAATTGCTGCCTGCCTAATTGCATCCCCACGGAGGGGAACACTGGGAGGGCGATTGGGGTGGTTATCTCTGATGCAGCAAATGCAGCCCTGAAGTCATCCTAACCTTCAGCCTCACCATTATTCCCCTCTTCCAAATTGATGGGCGAACATCGACGGACCGTTACGACTTGACCGAGATCATGTTTTGTTGCAGGAAACTGGAAGAAAAATAAGATAAAGTCCTCCATACTGGCTGGAGCTTGCTCACCCCAAGCATGCTGTTCCTCCAGGTTTTGGGGTTCCTCTTCCAGTGGTCAGGGGCTGGGCCATCCATGGGGATACGGCAAGCCCATGGCAAACAGGCTGTGGAAGAAAGCTGTTGTCTGATGGTCCTGGGACCGGTGTCAGCAGTGTGGGTGGCAGCCCTGGGTTCATCCGCATCCTCGCCAGCACTGACTGGTTTTACAGTTGGGTTTTCACCAACTCCAGGGGCCAGTTCTGGAAAGTGAAGTCCGTGGAGTGTGTGGGGGACCCTGCGTTCCCTGTAGGGGTGAATATGGCTGGCGTTCAAAAAGCCAGCAGCAGCAGCTCCTGCATCCTTGGCATCTAGTTAAAAACTGCAGGGTCTCACAGTCAGATCCGTTTGGGATTTCTCTTAAAGTGAAAATCATCTCAGCAGAAGGGGAGAGGGAGGTGATGGCATTGTGGTGCTCGGTTTTTGTAGGACCTTTGGCACTGGCAGGACTCCCTGGGATGAGCCCCACATAAGTCGAGCTGGAACAGAGGTGATGGGTGTCCATCCCATCCCAACCGGGGATGGAGGCAGAGCCCCTTCCAAAGCTCATCTGCAGCTCAGCCCCAATAGATCCCATCTTTTGCACCGTTTTCTGCGAGCACTGGTCTCCCACAACATGAAAGATTTCATATATGTATATTCATCTATAATTGAAAGTATTACGTCTGCCTTCTGACTCCAGATTATTTTATTCTGCCTCTGCTTCTCACATTCTCTGGGAAATCTGCGCCCCTTTAGGTCACTGGTACTTATGTTATTCCCTGTTTTCATCCTTCTTGCCCCGTCTCTGCTTCCTTTTTGAGTCATGAGGGTTTTAAGGCAGAAATTGCTGGTGGTCTGTAAACTTCAGCTGCGTAAATTTATCATAGGGATTGTGTTTGGCCATTGCAAAGTATATTTGACAGTGCGAAGCTAAGTGGCTAAATGCCTCCCTGATTTATAGTTCCACTTAGGGCGAGAACATAGTTATTCATTTACCTCATCAAAACAAAGGAGTCCGCCGTTAATGAGGATAGTTCATCACAGCTGGAGATGCCGGGATGGCAGCTGAGCTCTGGGAGCGGAACCGGGATGCTTGGAGCGTGTGGGGATGGTGTCCCTGGGGGCTTGTCCCCTCCTTGCGACCTGCCCCAATCAGGGCTTGCAGTAATTTCAAGTGAAAGAGAAGGGAAATACTTCTTTTTTTTTTTTTTTTTTCTAATGTGAATATCCCTGGATATGTTTTTTGCAGTTGTTGGGCACTGTCCTGTCAAGTTTGGTGTACTTATAATGTATATAGTATATATAACAGCAAGCATTATGCATCTAAAAACTGTCCAAAGCTCTTTTTCAATACCAACAGTATTGAGGTACTCCTTCACATTCAGAAATTTTATTGAATTTTGGGC